>JAZGTK010005870.1:0-21691 GCA_036877625.1 Ambastaia sidthimunki
CTGTTGTATGTCTCCATACATCTCTCTCATTTCCCTCAACATGACTTCATCTCACCAGCAGTGCTAGAACACTGTTTCAGACTCTTAATATAGTCCCTCAGTTCTGACAGGAAGTGCCTGTGACAGGATTCTGCCGCACACAGAACAAAAGCTCACGTTAGCAATGACATTTTCTTCTTCCTGCATTTTAATTAATCGTGTCATATAAAGGTCTCACGCTGAGCTGCGTGTCACACAAACTTCTCCTCTGAGCCTAACTGCCTCTCCGGTCAGAAGTTCTCCTGCTGGGGAAACAGTATGAGGCTGAAACGGAGAGAACGTCACGACAGTTTACAAGAGCTTCTGTCAGATGCGTTTCATGAAACGTCAAATGGTTAGTGACCCTACGACAGCAGCTTTAAAGAAATATTTCTCTCAGAAATGAAAGTTGTCATTGTTTAGTGAGGGTGAGTAAATAACAGAAACATACAGTATTTGTGATTCAAAGATACTTTCGGTGACACAAGGTGACACATTCTATCCCACAATGCATTGCTTCTGTGCGGTACTGTCTCACAGCATGCATGTTAACTGTGATGACCACTGCCTTTAGTGTCAGTCCGTCTCGGTGTGTCCTTGCTTTGAGCTGTGTCTACTAGATGCCTTTGTTGTGGTATAAAATAAACAAAGTGCCCTTGTCGGTGTGCAGACTGCAGTACTGTCATCTACACCTCACAAACAGAGTCACAGAATAAAATGTTTATAATTACTTAAAGGTAGGACAGGCAATTTCAGAGAAGTTAGCAATAGCACGCTAGCTTTGGAAGCATAAGATCCCGCCCTCTCTTCAGAGCATCTCCAAACCACACCTTCTCCAACACATGAACACATTAATAGTTCAGCCCAATTGAATCATAATTATGACCTCACATCAGACCTCAAAACGCTTCAGGTAGGCAGCTCATGAGGTTTGGAACAGATCTGCTCTTGTGAGGGTGTGGTACTTACTCTTGAGGTTGGACGCGGGTTGGCTGAGGCTGATTCGGGGGGGCAGTGTGTTGTGGTATGGTGGGGTACTGCTGAACAGGATGTCATTGGGCATGACCTGGTCCAGCATGGAGCTCCGTGAGCTGGCGTAAGAAGAACCCTTCCGATTACTGCACACGCTCTCATCAGAGAGGGTCCGATACAGGGAGCGCCGCGGTGACAAGCTGCCCACCGTCGATGCCTGCCAGACCAAAACACAATCAGATCTTCAGACATGTGCTGCTTTATTTACACGAGAACTTTTAAAACAGTGTTTACAAAGAGCTTTACAAAAACATAAAAATATGGAAGTGAATAAACAAAGTTTTCAGGAAAAGACGCCAGTAAGCGAGAGCATGTGAAAACTGATAATAAACTAGCAACTAGTTTTTGCTGTCTGTCACACCCACAATCAAAACTGTCCACCTAAACATTTGGAAAAGCTTTTGTGTAAACACTGCTAGGATGTCAAAAACACCTTCAGTAAAACTGATAGCATTGTTAAGTGAAAAAACTGATAGCAATGTTCCTGTAGCTCAACTGATATAGGAAACACACACACTGATTAAATGTATAACCTGAATGCAATATAGGGCACTTAGGGATAACAATGTCTGACAAATGCATAAATGGAAATCGTGCAGTTAAACACTGATGTCAAAACCATCAGAAGCCACGTCCCTTCACAAAATCAGATCACAGGAGATGCTTTAGAGATGCACAACAACACCAGGAAGAGCCTGTGTGTGTTTCTGAGACAGACATGAGTGCTGCACAACAGAAGAAAGTCTTTAATTGAACTGATTTAATGGGGAGTGTGGACACAATGGACAGAGAGAAGCCAGTTAAAACAGCTGGATCTGATGAGACCGCACACAGTGAAGAGTATTACACACACACTCACACACACACACACACACACACACACACTCANTCACACACACACACACACACACACAGACACACACACACACAGACACACACACACACAGACACACACGCACACAGACACACACACACACACACACACACTCACACACTCACACACACTCGCTATTCTTCACTATCTCTCCAGGCAGAATGTGGACAGGAGGTTTGTATTGGACTGAATGAATGGAAACTACACTGTCTGATGTTGTTAAATAGCAGGATGGTATATACGGCCTGGTCTTCATCTGCAGCTGTGCACTATTGAGGAATGACCTGAGTCTGTTACTCCTCCACTGGTGTGAGTCGACTACAGCAGAGCCATATTTGGTCAGCGGATGAGAGGGTCAGAGGACCCGCAGAGCCACTATATCATACAAACCACATGTTGACTGTCCAGCACATGTCAGACAGCAAGTAGCTCTTTTGTAAAACTTCCTGTTTACTGTTTACATAGGGGGAAACCTTCTAAGCAAGCACCTTACCCTCATCCAACCTCAAATCACTCATTCTGAATGCTTTACACAGGCAACAATCTATCACAGATATCTTCCTCATAATATATCCTCATATATAAGATCCTCATAAAACCCATGGAATGAAATTGTCCCAAAATAGTACCAAAGCTATTTAGATAGTGTGTATATGTTTTCCATTCAGCGCATGAGTTAGAGGAAGTTGGTTTAGTCCAAGCGGAGACACATGATACGGCTGGTTTTATTTACAGTACACAATACGTCTTCCACTATTTAAAACTTGATGAAAAATGTCTGTTTGCTGAATTACCATCAGTGGAGGGAACGCAGACATCAGGACTCATGGAAGTCAACAAAGCTAAAACAACTGCAGGCCACACACCCACCCATGTGCACTTCCTTTAGTCTAAAATCCCACTCAAATCCCATCACTGAACCCTGAACATACATCAGATCTCTCTCATTGTCAAAACATTACACTCTCATAATTCTTCTCCACGTCCTCCCTCACGCGTTTAGCTTTGTAGGGCCAGATCCTGTCTGCACCTTTCATATCAAAACAGTCTCAAACAGGATTTAAGATGAATCTCCTACACAAATAAAATCAGCTCAGCTTTAGCACGACTGCAAATATTTGTGTCAATATTGAAGCCAACAGGCCATAAACACCTGAAAAAAGGGAAACAAATATGTTATATGGATATAAATTATGCAGAAACACTCCTAACAGAGCAACAATATAATGACAAAGTCCTTATATATTGAGTGTGTTGACCTTGCATATTATAATAGAATTGATCGTACTGTACACAAATACCACTTGATTTCTCTGTGGGGACCTTGTGTCACTATTATAAGAGCCCCAGAAAAATGAATTTTTCTGAATTAAAACATTTTGAATTAAAACAAAAATTCTGTCCTGCAGGAAGAGCAGCAGAACAGCTGAACTGTGGTGAGTGTAAAAGCAGAGCAATGGCTTCACTGCACTTCTGCTCTGACAGGAGTTTCCACTGGAGAAGAAACACAGATTTCCATTACCGCTGCATAAAAGCTGATCTGTTTCTGATGAACTGCACTGCAGAATCCATCATGAACAAATACAAACAGTCTGACTCAACTAATCAAGTTTACATTCAATAATAAAGCTTTAGAATCTATTCAGTAGAGTCAAACCTCACTGAAAAAAACATCATGAATTACACATAAAAAAAACATTTTTAAAAAAAAAATATATATATACACTATGAATGGTTACATATAAAAACATAAACATCATGAAAGTTTGTATGAGACTGTGTTCAGCTGTCAGATAACAGACAGGAAGTGTCCAGTGAAAGTGACAGAACGATGTTTGCTCTTCAAAAAACCAAAGCAAGCTGATCTTTCACCAGAAGATGTTACGAAACTGCAGCTGCTCGGTATAAAAAGCAGGTCTAAGAACAGGAAGAGCCCAAGGTGATGTAAGATATCACGCTGTCTTCTCCACGGGTGAGGACGGTATAAAGCACACAGCTTTCTGTGCCCCACCTTCCTGTAGGACAACAATGACCCGTCTGCCTCTGAGGGCACAGCAACATGACACAGGGACTAAAAATAGGGCATTGTGCATCTACTGCGGCCTTTCCTGCAAGATAACAGGCTGTGGGAGGGAACTCTGAACGTAACTGAGACGGTCAAAATCAGACACACCACCAACAACTTCCTGTCTTTAATTTACAACATGAAAGGAAAACAAACAGAATCTGTCCAGCACTGAGATTCCTGTTTTCGTGTGTGTGTGTGTGTGTTCAGTATCGGCTCTGACTGGTAAGCACATGTTTGCTCGGGTCTTATTCACTTCACACTTTGAGGTTATCAGCACTAAAGCCCTTTGTAGGGAACACATGACCCCTGTGCCAAAAATGACGAATCGACTCCAATTACTGTCTGAATTTTTTGGCAGATTATGTCTGATTCAAAACGAGTAAAGAAAACCAGTGAGGTGTTATTATTAACTTGCCTGAAAAGTACAGTACTCTCATGCAAGAGTTTGTGTCGCGTGAACTTCACATAGCATGTAGAAAACGTGTTTATTTTAAGCCATTCTGCATGTGTACATTTCATACCTTCCTGTGGCCGCTCTCCCCAGGTAGACTTTCAGGTACAATCATCTTCAGATATTCTTCTTTAGACATGCTTGTCTGAAGACCTCCTTCCTTAAGTTTGTCCCTTCCCCTCTCCCGTAGCCGACACGCCCCCTCTGTCGCGTACAGCTGCCTATTATAGACACACAGAGCCAAGCACACATTAGAAATGCAGCCTGTGTGTATCAGAGCCAGCTGTGAAGCTTCAAACCCCGGCACCCTGAGTTCAGAGGTAAACAGATGCAGTCCTGAGGTTGAGGAGTGAGGAGAAGAAACAGGTGTGAGGGTCACTCATGCTGGGGTTGAGGATCGAGGATCAGTCTGTCTGTCTGTAATATGTTTGAAGTGTTGAAGAACAGACAGTGAGTGTTGTTTTGAATGATGTTTTTGTGGTTACACTAAACCCTACAGACATATCACATTATCCACAAGTTGACGCATTTTGAAGAGCTTTCACATTATCTAGTTAAAGCTGCAGTCTGTAACATTTGCCTCTCTACCGCCATCTCTGTTTGAAACATAAAATTGCAGGTTACTTTACATACTTTTCATTAGATATGTTGACGCCAAACTGACATTTCCTAAAATATTGTACCCGACAGCTCAGATCATAAATCATTATGATTATGAAGCATTTCAGCAAAGCATTTTGTTTCAGCATATATTTGTAAATAACATCCAGATGAGCTGATTGACTACAATGATTCTCAACACTGCTTGTGTAGAAGACAGAGGACAGCCTAGGAGAGCATGTCTGATTATTTATTAGATGCTGGTGACCCACCACAACAGATTATCATGAGGAACCCATGAAGATCTCAGAAGATGTAGAAGCTGGAGATAAAGCGTCTCTAAACATTTAAATCAGTGCCACACACAACTACACGCTAAGACTCAAGGCAGATAACACTGAATGACGATAATATTCTTAAACAATGTCTGCTAATGTTATTGTAGGACATTGTTTTGAGAAAAAATGTTTTGAGAACATTGAGAATACTTTAGGAATTATTAAGAAAGATATTTTAACAAATATATCCAAACAGAAAACAGCAGCAGCATGTCACAGATATTGTCATAAGATCTTAACTTATTCATGTAAATTATGAACTGTACACAAGTTCATTCCTTCTAGACGTACAAGCACCATGTTGGAGGTGAGTTCATTAATATTGTGAGAAGGTGACATTTAATCGATCTACTGAAATGCACATCGTCCTTTAGACGTTAATTTACAGCTAAAAGTAACACAAGAAAATACAATTAAGTGGCACAATAAAGAGGCTGTTTTAAACCCACTGAAAGTGTGAGGGGTGGACCAGTGTCTGCCAGCAGAGACAGTGTCAACACACTCGCTCACCCGCTGACCTCCACTGGTGTACGTGTGTGTCAGGAGCTGTCGGTGCGAAACACACGGTTCGTGAAGGTGAGGGTGACGATAAGAGCCACTGAGGAACAGAGTGAGTGAGGAGGACAGTGAGGTCAAGGGCTAGAGGGCAAAGTTCACTAACAGACACAGCAGGGTCATGTGTGTGTACCTGGAGCGCTCGGCCAGAGCTGTTAGAAGAAAAGATAACAAGCTCTCAGCACCACTAAGAAAAGAAGTCAAAGCAGAAGAAGAAACAGAGAGGAATACAGTTAGCAGCCGCGGTGAGCTGTTCATAACGCAATAACATGATTACACACTGCAAGCACACGAAACCCAGCTAACACAGAACGTTCTCCAAACATTGGTCAAAGTTGTCAAAAATGTGGCAGCAACGTTAGTAGAACTTTTTCACGTTATACGTCATATCAAAAACGTTAAATATAAGCTGTCAGTGGAACATTTTAAAAATGTTGCAGAATTTAAAAAGTTGGAATAATGTTTTTATAACCAAACAGTAACATTTATACAACAACATTTTGAATGTTTTTAATTTTTTTTGTTTTAAAAACAGTTTTTAACATTCTTATTAATGGAAATGTTAGGGAAATGTTCTTACAACCTAAAACTGTTCATTAGCTGGAACAATAAGTGAGAGATATTGGATGGTTTGTCTGGAGGGCAAGTTACGTAACACGAAACAAAGGCTGGAATAAACACAGAATTGAGACACTAACCGCATTACAAGGTTCCTTTCATAACAGTTGAGGAAAAACAGGCAAGCCCACATCATCCATCATAGCGTTTTAAAAAGCAAAGCAAATTATTGAGAAGCTGGACTTAAGTGTTTACTTTACAAACACACAGACAGACACCATGCAGATACACGCATACCCTGTTGAAACATAAAAACAGTACCAGTCTGTTTCCCATAAACGCTACCTGACAATGTTATGTCATCTGTCAGTCACAGCTAACTCATCTAAACTAGTCTTGCATCTCCTGAAGGACACAGCAGTGTGGAGCAGTAGAAAATCGATTCATGTCAAAGTAAATTAAGTTTGTGGCACATTTGTGTTAAGAGATATCAAGACAGCGCTCAGCTTGCAAAAGAAATCCACTCCACAAAACTAGGTCATCAAACAACAGTGAGAACAAATCTTTCACTCAAGAGATAAAGACGCTTTTTTGTCAGAACACAAAGCAGCTCAATCCACAGGGACTAAAACATCACTGTGCAGATCAAAAATGAGAAAAGACAAATGCTGAAGATATTACAGAATATTTACGGAGCAGATGAAGTAACTTCCCATCTCGATCAAACCCTCATCCAGCTCACGGATCTACTGCAGGTTTCATGCAGGCTTCCGTGAAACTCAAATCAATGGGGAAAGACTCTGTCTCATCTGTAACCTATTGGAGTTTTTGTCCTTGAAAACTGAAACGCTTGATGATTGTGCCAGCGGAGAGACTAATTGGATAAAAGAGGTGCGAGACCTCAGCCTGTGGCTAAACTCAGCTCAGAATAGAGACGTCTCTGCTGGCCTTTTAAACTTAATGAGTCACACTGGCATTCGCTGGAAGGGCAAGATTAAATTTAATCAAATGTAAGGGCCAAACTAATTGTGCACATTAGAAAATTAAAACACAGCCTTTTTAAAACGTAGTTGTATTTTAATGTTTACATGCTCTAGAGACTCTGAGGTCTGCGAGTACACAGCAACGGCCAAGAGTAAATTAAATTATACAACAAATTACCTTTTAAAATAAGTGTCTTGCTCCTACAGTATAATATTGCTTTTAGTGGCCCAATCAATTATGTTACAAATAAAAAACATTTCCATTCATCCACTGAGCCACAGCACACACTCACCCACACGCAGACATATGTGAGGGCTCGTCCGGGATGGATCTGTCCTCGGCCCTTTTGCGTTGACTGTATGCGTGTGTCTCAGTTCTGGGATCCGGCTCCGGGCCACTCTGGGCTCCGCAACTCTCTGGAGAGCCTGTGAGCTTGAAGCTGCTATTATCCAGCACAGATGGAATAAAGCAACACAAGACCCATTTTAACTCTTTCATTTTAGCACCAGCAGTTAAAAAGGGGGAAACCATTTACAATTGAGGGCTAAGTGTGCTTGTCTTTGGAGAGTAATTAGATGAACAGGATTTCGATACGGCTGGACTCTGCTCAGTCAGTCTTTAGTTTCTGTAAGAAGGACATCAGTGAACAGACTGTATATTACCAGCATTCTGTTGGGCATCTTAGAGATTCATTCAAACACACGAGATGTTTGCACGACCCTGAACAAACACTGACCTACAAGACAATGGCTGTTTCTCCTGTTCTTCTCAAAACAAACTCAAGGACTTTCTAGCATCTCTTCTTCCTTTCTGTGTAACATTCAAGTCTACAGAATTCATTATAATTTCTGAATGCCCGTTCTAACGTACTATAACTGATTGTGCACTTATTTCTCATTCCAGCAGCCACTAAAGGGAAATAAAGTGTCACTTTTTTCACAGAACAGTGTGCTGTCCACTATTCATGCAAACGTCTGCAGGTCGTTTCAGAAGGTCGTCTGGAACATAATGGCTGGAGCTGATGCTGCACAGGTAATGACATAATAACATGGTTGAATATAGTTTTGCTTATGATTTTCCTAAATGACTCTGCAGTGAAAAACAAAGCAGTTCACTGTGGGGATGGAAAATAACCCGCATCAAGATTTTAATGGTAAACACAACATTTTTCTGTTTTCCCCTTTAGAAAATTGTGTTATTTTCCTTGTACTTAAATGTTTTCTGAATTGCACAATCCTCCTGGCCATCAAAGGCTGGAATATCTTCCTGCAAAAGCCAATGAAGTCCTTTTCCATGATGTATGAAGTTCTCAAAGTGTGAAGTGCCAAAGGTGGAAGTTTGTTCCATGTTTCCTGCAGGTAGATCATCTACAGCAGAACAGATGATGTGATCTGATTACCTCAGACTGACCCTGATAGTTTGTAACCTGGTCTGATGACTACAGCTATGGTCCTCTTTACCCAAACAGCAGATACTCACAGCTGGACATGCAAAACAACCAGACAGACTGTTTACACAGCTGGACGTGTGTTTGTTTGTCTGGCATTGGAGGAACATGCATATTCATAAACAACAACTGATGGCGGACTGGGAAGAATGCATTTCTGTTACCATTCCACTCGGTTTCAGTGGAAATTAATCTGGTGGGTTAATCAATAGTGTTGGCAAAAACATACAGTTTTAGAGCCCTGTGTTCTGGCCAAACAAACATGAAAACATCACTATCTTCTTTCTCATAAACATCAGCGTTCCCTCTCTCGCTCACCTGGAATGAGTTGAGATCTCGCTCAGATCTCCCATACTCCCGTCCACAGCTGCATGTCCAGCTACCAGCGCCGCAGCATAACCCTGAGGCCGGTACAGCCTGTTGTGTTCTTCTTCTACAGAATTTTCCTCCATCAGCTCTGGAGCCCAAGGATGTCCAGGGTCAGAAACTCCCCGGGCCTGGAGCATGACGCGGCCCACGGATGCGGTGGCCACCCCTGGGGTCATGCTACAGGGGGCGGTATCAATGCCACTGTCCGTTGAGGCTCCCTTAATGTAGGTAAGACCCAACATCTCTGGATCCATCAGGTCCCCGGAGCCAAAGTGCTTCTCATCACTGTTACTGCTGGAGGCATTACTGGACAGAGTGTTACTGCTGGAGTGGCTGGAGTTCTTGTCACCGCCCTGCTGGAGGAACACAGAAACGCACACAAAAGAAACATAATAACAGAACCATCAATAGTTTTTCTTTTATTATTATCTGCCATTCTTCCAAATAATCACAATTTTTCTTTAGTGGACAATAATACAGATGAAAGAAATCACATACTCTATACTTGTATTAATCTAGGGACCAGAATAAAAGTGTCTAGAACACCCTAGCAACCCCCTAGCAACTGTACCCGCATAAACACCACAGCTTATGCCTTCTGCATGCTAACAGCTTAAACACAGTTTGTATTAACGTCATCTCATTGTCTACAAGTGCTGCTGGTATTTTGACATCTGTTACTCTTATCAGAGGAAAAAAAATGTGCTTGTCCTTCTTTATCACGCGACACCTACTTCAGCCTCAGCTAATGTAGAACTGCACACTGCAAGAGCAGAAAAACTAATTACTTCAGCTAATGAATAATTCTCTGACTGATAATATATGCAAATGTGTTCTGTATTCATTAATTAGTGTGCAGACAATCAGCGTAATAAATCAATAGACAAAAGCCTGCAGGAAATGAAGCCGTGTACATCTCTCAGTGGACAAAACCTACAGCATTACACAACAGAAACACCCGTTTAAATACTAAAAGATTTTTAATAGTTAAACTATAAATGCATGTCAATGGCACAGATATACAGTCTTTTATTGTGACATTTATTGACTCTCTATGAAATGATGAAAAACAATCAGCAAACGAGGTCCAAACACCTTCTGATTATTGTGAATATGAGACAGATATTAAAACGTCATTTTCTGGTCTGATTCTCTCAGAGATCCTACAGCTGCAAACTCATACTAAACAGACTCAATAAAGCTCTTAATCACACACACATACAAACATTAGTTTTCTATGCTTTGTGGGGACCTTCTGTAGACATATTGACGGAAATACTGTAAAGAAATACTGTACTACATATTCTATCCACTAACCCTCACCCTCACACAAACCTTTTTGCATTATTACATTTTCAAAAATGCATCATTTATTTAGTTTCATAATCAATTTCCCTCACGGGGCCACTGGCCGATCCCACAATGTAAGTGTGTGTGACTTTTACCATCCTTGTGTGAACATTTGGTGCACAATGGTAGATAAACAAGAACACACACACACACACCAGTGGTCATCATCATCATGCTGTCAGTGTGTGTGTGTGTGTGTGTGTGTGATGAATGACGGCAGATAAGGTCAGTGTGTTCTTGCTGCTGCTCTGTGCTGTTATCAGCGTCACACTCTGTGTGTGTCTGTTTGTCTCCATCACCTTGAATGTTAAGTTGCCTGATATCACACAGCCGTCCAGTTCAGACTAAATCACAGCTGTTACAGAGAGCAGCAGAGCTACCTACATACATAACATACATACTCAACACCCAAGATGACTTTCCAAAACATTCCAGAAGCAAACCAACATAATTAGGAAACATAATTGTTTTCTTAGTTTTCTATTGGTTGGTCAAACAAATCTGTCCCAAACACAAATGCATTTGAGTAAAAACAAATCAAGCAAAACATTCTGACATTGTAAAGACATTCAGACATTCCTACTGCGGATTTCCCTCTGGGAATTTCCCTCCATTATAAATCAATCCAGCAATTATAAACACACAATTATATATAAACAAATATCTTCTGTCTGCTAGCCAAGTAACCAGACGAAATATAAATATGCCACATTGTTTCAAAGCAGAACACACTGACAAATTCTCTCTCTCTCTCTCTCTCTCTCTCTCTCTCTCTCGCGCTCTCTCTCTCTCTCTCATCTACATTCTTGTTCCAAGATCAAGTTCCAATTTGCTCCTGGAACAACACTCATATCAAACTCTTATCAAACACTCATATCAACACTCATATCAAACTCTTATCAAACACTCATATCAAACAATCTGTTTTGAGTTTGGCTTAAGGCTGGTGTTCAGACCATCTAAAAACATTTTAAACAATGAATTTGGATCAGAGGATCTTGGAACATGTCTTCTGATGCTCTGTGTCTTACCCGTGTCATCTTGTTTGGTGAATCTTTGCCTCTTTCCTTTAAGGAGTTGAGGATCTTCGTGGAGGGGACGTGCCACTTGGCCTCTGTGAGAAACAGGAAGCTGGTAGTTAGTTTAAAGGCTTTTCTAGCCTAGAAACTGGTTAGAACTAGCAGACCACCTTGAAACAGCAAAAATAAGCTACCATGTTTGAAAACCCAGCTGGACCACCTTAATGACCTGTTTTTTCTTAATGACCTCAGATGGATGCCTGTGTCTGAACCCCACCTGCTGATCGTGTTCTCTCGAGGGTGGGCTGTCTCAGCATCTCCCCATCTCCCATCATGCCCTGGACTTCAGCAGAGCGATCATGGAGAAGAGGTGACTGACACCTGTGAAAGAAACTCTCGTTCAGACTCTCGTCAACAGAATCTCAAAGCAATGTTTGTGATATTCAGTTTTCACTGTGAATGCATTCAAACACATGCAGCGGTATGTTTGCGGTAACTCAAACATTAATAGTTAATATACTAGTTAATAATAGTTAAGATAGATCTCTAAATGATATCAGATATCACTTGCTGACTAAAGTCACAATAAAACACTACATTTCTGACCAACTATTAAACCTGACATCAACTGTACCATAAATGTGTGTGTGTGACTGCATGTGTTACCCGTCATATCCCGGCTGCTGGTTCCAGGCGGCGCTCCCGCAGGGTCCCGGGTCACTCGATGATGATTGGTTACTGGGGGAACTACGGTAGTGTTGAGACGCGTCTGTTTTACTGCAGGACGAGATTGCAGGATTCTCCATATCCTGTGCACTCCTGTAGTGTAAGAGAGAGAGAAGAGACTGATTCTCATGACAGCGGCCCCTCTGGACCTCCATTACTGTACTGATACAGTCATCATCATCATTACTGTACTGATACAGTCATTACACCAGACGACAGCAGAGCCACTCATGACTTCTGAGAAATTCAAGTTGCTCCTAAAAACTTCTCTGAGGCTTTTCTCATTGTTATTTTGGTTGTGCACCTGTATAAACCTGAACTTCTTATAATAACCACACATTCAGGTTTGAACATCAGAGTGAGAAAAAGGCTTGAGGTGCGAGTGAGGATTTGAGGTTTCTCTCATGTGGTAAAAGCTGCAGTCTACATGTAATGCAACCTCGGAGGAATCTGCTGAAAAAAACATCAGTAATCCAATCATGTGTCACGTCACAAACGCACCGGCTGTGAAAAACACAAAGCAGCTGACAATTCCTGCACAGTTCCTGAAAAGTGTTTCCTACCCGGCAGCTGGTCTTAGTGTCTGTATTCACTTTAAAACCAGTGGAGGCTTCTCAAAGCAGAAGACAGGTACAAAATACTCAGAAGAAAAATATCCAACAACACAAAACTAAAATATACTAAACATGAGATCAAACAGTGTATAAATCACAGTTTTCCCAAAGTAAGACTGTCTGACAGTGGATGAAGTTTCAGAGGGAGGTTTCTCTGAACAGATGCATTTACAAATGCGTTCATGCATATAACATCCAGCTGCTCAGGTGTGCAGCGTGATTGCTAGGGCGTTGCTATGCAGTTGCCAAGGTGTTTTGGATGAGTCCTAATCAATCAAACACCACTAATGAGAGAGAGTTCAAAGTGAAAGAGCGTGAGCGAGAAAGACAGAGAGAGACAAAGAGACAGAGAGAGAGAGAGAGAGAGAGACAGTCAGTCTGCATTACAGAAACAGTCCTCAGCTCTCTCTTCATGGGGTCTCACAGAAGAGGCAGTAAAGGTCATAAACACCAGGAGGGGTTTCTGAGTTACAACAAATGACCACATTATAATAAAATAGCTGCTGCATAGCAAACACAGCAGTCTGTAAACATGCAGAAACACAGTCAATGAAGACTGTAACAGTGTTTCTTAATTTTTCATTCACATCAGATTAAATACAGCGTCTACCCCAGCGAAGATCATTTTATTTCATAAAGCACTTGTTTACTGTGTTAATTTCATATTATGTGTGTCCGCCAAATGTAAACCATGACTGTGATAAAACATTCATATATAAATGTGAAAGAAAACATAATAAAGGTTTCAGTGGCTGTTTCCTGCAGGTTAAGAGGCAGAGTTCTGCCCTACTTCTGCCCCGCAGCTGACAAAACCTCAAAGTATCTGGTTCATTCATAAACCTCACAGGAGGAGAAATGACTTCAAGCTCCTGCACTCATCTGACACTGAAGACACTTCCAGAAAATGACTTTGGAATGACACGAGATCTGAAGAGCAAGAATTCTAGGAAACAGAATAAACAGTATCGTGATAATTAGCATAAAAAAGGGCGGAGTATGGGTGCATCTCTATTACACATTTCAAGCCCCACCCACAACCCACACCCTATAATCTTATTGGTTACTAGGGATGTTGGTCCAGATCCATAAGGCTGCTAATCCAGGAATAGGCCCCACATATCAAAATCATGTTAGGCCAAGTTCATTAAAAATCAGTGTATTTAAACAATGATGTAAAATAAACACATAACATCTTATTGCAAAGTTATTAGAGAGAATCTGTTGTGATTGGTGATGTAGGGCATTACCTGACTGCATCCGGCAACTTCCTGTCAAACGAGGTGCTGCGTGGGATTGCGGTCTGAGCGTGCTGGAGTATCTGCTGGCAGGGCATGCGATCGGGACCCTGGGTGGGCGAGCCGCGGGGGACGGGTTGGCTGCTGGTGGGCACGCGGTGCCACGTGGTGTTTCTTTTGAAGGGAGTCTTGTATTCACACGGAGTTCCTTCACTGTCCAGTTTATACTCCACCATGGGGATGCGGTAGAGCTCAGAACAGCCCCTAAAAGACAGAAGAACACAGATGTGTTTATCCAGAACCATACAGAGACAGTCTTCTTTTAAAGAAACAGTCCTGGCAGAAGTTTCAAGACAAACACGAGATTAAAAGAGAAATCAAGATTAAAATGATACTAACATTACCGTAAGAACGTTTTTGTTAACTGAGAAAACGTTTAGAAAACAATAGCTAATGTTCTGAGAATGTTCACTGTTAACTGGTTCTCCTTATTCATGTCACCAATCTGTCTTATTTTTAAACCTCTCCAACACTCTGTCACACAGAGATCAGTTTTCACCATCTAATCGATTCCTGGTGGATAAAAAAAAAACACGTCACAGGTCTCTGAATATCCCGTTTCACACTGAAATATGACAGATCATATAATAAAACAGGCTGCAAACATGTTGACTGCATGCAGGAATTGAACCAGACACCTTCTAGTAACCAGTCCTGATCTTAACCACTACACCACACCCCTGATACAGCAGCATATATATATAGAATCAATGTTGTACAGCTGTTGAGGAAAAAACACACAATTTAGAGACAAAGGACCACAGAAGCAGTGTGAGGTGAGTTTCTTGGGTTGAAATTTAAGACCCTGGGGGGTCTATACTGAACCCTCCTCTCAAAAACAAAAATGATCTGCAACGATCTGGAGCTATTGTTCCTGTGAGGGAAGGGGGGGAGGTCACATTATCTCTTTTTCTTCTGCGATTAGCATAACTAGCCCACAGCCCACTTGTACCAATTAAATGCAAAAGACAGCCCCAGACATCTGAAAAGATAATCTTCTTCTTCATCCACTGAAATGTGTTTGAAATTGAGCTGCATTCATCAGCTATTTCCACACTGCCCTCTGGAAACCACTGACCTTCACTTCTCCAGAGGGTAAAACTCAAGACGCTACGCTAACATGTCTGCCAGAAACTCTTGGCATGAGAAACGCAGCCCCAACGTGCCCGTGCAAAACATTCCTAAAATGCAGTTTTTTTAACCACAACATTTTTTCTGAAATAAACTAAAGCATAAACACACACAAACAAATGCGCACACACACACATATACACACACACACATGTACCAGCATAGACTAACAGACATTTTATTTGTTGCTGGCACATGAGAAACACATGAAAACACATTGAGTCATTCAAGCACCTCTTGAAGTCAGTGAGGGGAACAGAGAGCGTCTCTGTTGACATGTCACTGGACCAGAGTCCATCCTCACGACTGTCTTCAGGCCTACAGACCACATCTGAGGAGCTCTCACTGTGGCTTTCAGAGAATGTTACGTAGCCTGGAGGTCTGATCTCCATCACTGCTCCCCTAAAACTCAGTTTTTAAGAAACACTTACCTCAAAAATGAAACTTTAACATGTCCTTTACATCAATGATCTATTTACTCTTTTTATAATCAGTTAAAGCTGCAATCTGTAACTTTTGACTCTCTATCACCATCTCTTAAAAATAAACTTGAAGAACACTTTATGTATTTTTCTTCAGTCAAATGAGGCCAAACTGACACGTCCCTGGAAATCAGACCCAACAGCTTAAACTCAGATTTTTGAACAGTTGTTATGGATTGCAGCTTTAACTGAATTAAAGAAACACAAGGCTGTTTAGAAATCTGATCTGAAGAGAGCTACATGTATTTCTGGACTGATGCATTATAGCTCTTTCCCAAAACTCGTGTGAGGATTTTAACCCTCTCAACACCAGCATCATGTGCTGCTGGCCTGATCGCTGCAGTTAGCATCACAGAAGAGTGACTTTTAAATGTTTTATGGGAGTTTTAAATTCCTTATATGTTAATAACATTATGTTGCTGAACTCAAACCAGCTGCCTGAAAGATCACTGACAAAAATCAAAGAAACACACAGACTGTAAACACATTCAAATTGGTGGCCCTCATCGTAAAATCACTGAAACTTTAGCTGCAGCTAACAGCATTGCTGACTTGTGTGTTTATAAAGCTAGTCAACATAGATGAAGTCACAGATGCAACGTAATGAGAAGCAGTTGTGTAGCAGAGTTGTCATACAGCAAGAGATTGTGCTACAGAAACCAGTGAATGTACACAACAGGAAGCAGATGGTTTAAAGTCAATGAGAAATGCCAGCAGAAAGCCACTGTACTCCTGTAATGTGATTCAAACTGACTGAATCAAGACATGCGTCCATTCCAAATATAAACAGAGACGCCTGAATGGAGGGTTAATTCTGTTTAAATGTTGTTTTTCATTAACACAAAGAAACTGATTCTTTAAATGGTAGATTAATAGAATTCATATCTTCTGTTTCTCCAGCAAAGCTGTTGTTATAGGAAGGAAAATGTCAAAACCGTACTGATGTGTAATCAGCCGTTACACACTGAGAGCGGAAGCTAATGGCATTTCTGAAGAAGCTAGAATGAAGAAGAATGCGTGTTTCCCTCAAGCACGTTTTCCACAAGTCATTAACATCAGTGTGTGTTAATCAGTGTTAACATGACTCAAAAAAAAACATGACTTTGTGCTGGTTTCATTGACAGCCTCACTGTCTATGTCACACTTTTACTATAACAAAACGATGAATAATTTTTATAGGGGGAGAATTCACTGGAGAACTTATATAAAGGTGGAAGTGGAACAGAATTGTGGTTCAGATGTTCACACCCATCAGGAGTCTCTGTGCTCACATTTACAGAATGAAACACTCTTTTCCAAATCAAGATCTGCACAGTCCAAATATAATGTATATATCAAATATAATGTATAGATTCATAAAGAACACATGACTTATACAACTTTCTGTCTGCAATAGCTGCTGATTTAAATAAAACAATGTAAGCAAACGCTTCCTCTGAATTATTGTGTGAAATCAAACGTTCTTCAGGTAATAAAATAAAAAACAGATCATTTTACATCCTTTCCTATTTTAAGAGCCCGTGAAATTCTTTAAAGGTTGTGCAGAATCCAGGCTGGACTTGTGAATTATGGGTCTAATATTAGCCTAACCCAGAAAACCTGTTTATTTACACAAGCACGGCAGGAAACTCTCGTAACTCCACACACTCCAGAATCCTTTACATCATCTTTATATGGACATCTTCAAACATACTGCACATACATCACACTAACGATGCAAACAGAAACATTTCAAACGTGTCCACACTGGAAATTCATTTCTAGATTAAAAATGTAAACAGTGAGTAAATATTTGCCATTGGACACCAATCAGAGAGAACAAGAGCTTGTGTTTAACATGACAGTAGAAACATGAGTCTGGTGTATACGAGAATGTGTCAGAAAACACAAGGGCTGTTTATACTCTGTTTTATACTGTATAATTAGAAGGTAACATTTATAATGACAAAAATATGTGAATATATATATATGTATATTTCTGGCATTAGAAATGTTACCTTCTAATTTACACAGTAATGTGTGTGTATGTATGTATGATAGGTGGACAGACAGACAGATGGACCACTAATAACACAGATGTTTCTCTACATGATAACAGTAATCAAAGACACAGTCTACCTGCAGTTCTGCTTCAGCCATCATAACACTGAAAACACTCTGTTCTGTTCACATCAATGTACTCAGTTTAGCTGATGCTGATCTCAGATCTGCCTGAGAGAGGTTTGGACTGACAGCAGGCTGATGGGGTGACTCTGCTGTTGTATTTAGTCAGACAGGAAACAGAAGCATTAGAGCACAATCTGCTGTTTGTGACTCATCAGAGCACCGGGATGCGTTTCATCTACAATCAAGCACCCTGCATGGCTAACATCAGGAAGAACGAGTGCGGTCCAGGTCTGAGGCCAGCTGGTGTCTCTGTGACACAGAAGCATGCTGTAGTCAGTGCTCAAGTGTCCGTCTGCTCGTTTCCTCTGGTGGTGTGATAACAGCGTGACAGTGTTCCAACATCAACATCTCTCTGTTACTACAGGAGCAACACATTTACTGTAAACAGCATCCTGGTGTAAACGAGTCAATCTGTTGGTGTTAAATGTGCTGGAGATACAGAACAGCATTAACACAAGAGAATAATAATGTGTGCAAAGATAACACGTTGAGTTTGCTGAACTTCTGTTAAAGATCTCAGAATGCAAACGCTGGCCTGCACAATAAAGCTGATGTTTTAAGAGGTCTGTGTGCAAAAACAAGAGTTTTAAACTTTTTTTAAACTTTATACCTTCTGGGGGCTCCGTCCTCATGCGGCTGGATGATCACGACCTTGACGCTCACAGATGTTCTCAGCAGGTCGATCATCTGCTCGTGCGTCAGAGTGGCCACCGCAACCTTGCAGATCTCCACCAATCGGCTGCCCTGACGCAGACCCGCCTTCCACGCGTAACCGAACGGCTCCACGTCAGCCACGATACCTTCAAAGTTGACGTGGAATCCCAGCTGCCCCAGACCGTTCCTCCGCAGGGTCATTTCTGTGGTCTCGCACCCTCGAGACACAATCTGCAGCACACACACACACACAGAGAGAAACACAATCACTTTCCTTCACAACAAAAAACTCACATATGGTTAGTGTTACCAGAATATCACAGAGACTTATAGAGTCTTTTGATTTAGGCTTAAATGTAACCTAAGAACACCCTAGCAACCCCCTAACAATGCCCTAAAACACCATAGTAACTGCATAGCAACACACTAAATACCACTGGTTTGCTTATCTATTCCAGTGCTAAACTAAGGGCACTTAATGAGTGTCATAATTAGCATTAATGCTAAATAAAGAGAAGGTGACTGTCATCTATATTTAGCCACAGTAAAGCACAATCTCATTAATTCATTACACAGAATCACCTCAGTCTGAACTTTCAGATCAAAATAGTTCTTACAAACAGACACTACATGAAACCAGAGCAGCTAAAACTACAACCTACAGAGAGATGAAAGTTAGAAGACATTATGAGAGTATATAGATCAGTAAATGTGAATTCTATCTCACTTGAGTTTTAAAGCACACACCTCCTGGACAAGGTTTATATTGAGTCAGTCAGTAAAGAACTCAGCAGAGAATCTAATCCGTCTTAAAAGCTTTACTGGAAGAGTTAGTGAGAGAGAGTCACGGTAAACATGATTTTACCGTTTGTGTTAGTTAAAGTTTGTGTAACAGCAGTCAAAGATGATGTAATGAAGAAAGAGGGTTCTTACTTTAAAAACAGCCACTTGACTGACCGAAGGATCAAAATAAACACTTAGAAAACAAAGTATGAGTAAAAAAAACAATATAATACTAAACAGAAGATGTTAAAAAAAATAGGGCAATGAATTATAAACACTTAGAAGACAGAGTACTAAACAAAAAACATAATAAAGTAAAATATAAAAGATGTTTTTAAGCCACAGAGAACAAATGCTTTTTTAAAAGATTTATAAATGGACAGAGAAGATGCCAAAAAATGTACGATTCATAAAACACAGTAACTGAGGTGAAGACACCAGCTCAGCGAGTAAAAGTGAAGGGTGAGAGAAAGAATCTCTAGAGAAGATGAACTCTGACAGTCTTTCCCACACAGTGTCTGTCTCCCTGTTAAACTGATTTTAAGAGGCCAATCTGTTCTGCCCGACTGCTGGACTGGTTCACATTACATCACAGGCTTTAAATCCACTTCTGAAACTCGACGCCGCAGCCGCCCGGCGCAGCATGACTGACTAAACCACAATGCTGAAGACTCGCTGAGAAGGTGTTGAAACAGATGCTGGGAAATCTGCTGTCACTTTGGCCCTTAACTCATCTGAGTCCAGCATTCAGGGTTTTAGCTTTTATGATCACGCTAATACCGTGACCTAACTTAGCGTGACATAAGCGTTAAAAGTTTTACGCCTAAAGAAATGGAAAGTACTTTTATAAAGGAAAGAAACATTTAATGCAAATTAAAAGCAGGGTAGACATTTTTTCCAGAAACAATTTTTGTTACGCTGATTGAAAGTCTCTTCATATCCTGATAACAATCGCAAGCTGTCAGCCGGCTGTAGGAGCACCTACTACAAACAAAACAGTAAAAATCAGACCAAAGTACAGCCAGACAGAGATAAAGCAAGAAAACTACATGATCTACTTTTAAGTGACTTGACAAAATGAGGAGCGATGCATTCTGGGTAATTCAGTGGCTGTGAAGTTTGCAGATGTGAAGATCACAGTGAGGAATTCAGGATTTTGAAGGTGCAGCACAGATGGTGTAACAGGACGGGACCGTGAGGACAGCGTTGGCCCAGATGGTCCAGAGAGCAGATCTGTGCCTTCGACAGATTCTGGGCCTAGTGACAGCACCTCAAGCACAACAGCTAAACACATACAGCAGCTTTCTGGATAAACTGCATTCAACTGGAAGTGTTTTTGAACACAGTGTATAAATTTCCCCCAATGACGGATGTCATTAAACAATCACACCTGTCCCAGCTTTAGTTCTGTCAGACAACAACAGGATATGATGTCACACTCTAGAGCTCTGGAAAAAAAAATTACATTTGTCATCCACTCTCACAACACTGTTTTGTAGTTTTTGTAGTTTTTATGTCTTTTTGTTCGTTTGTAAAAAGGTCTAGATTGCAGATTTTACTTTAGTATTCAACATAAAACAAAACTCTTAAGAAGAGTCGCATTCCTGCTCTGTCATGTTTGTATGCGTATAAATGGAAAGTTAAAGCAGCAATCTGTACACTTTTTAAGTTTAAAATGAACAGAAATCATTTATTAAGCAATTACATGACAGATCAATGATCAACACTTACCATAATTTGCAACAGGAAGTTTATAATTAATTATTTATCATTTGATCTGTCAGGTACAATGTCACGGCAAATGTCAGATTGACTTGTGGTTACGTTGTGTGTAAACAGAAAGAAAAAGATCTGGCTACTATATTGCATCATCGAAATACAGCAGTTGTTTAGAATAGTTGTTAGAATTTAAACTTGTCATCCACATTACGAAAATAACTGTGCAAGTAACCAAAAATTTAAGGCTTTAACCAGAAATGAAGGTAGAGAAGCAAAAGTTACAGCTTTAACAACACTGTAAAATCATTCATAGCTTTTCTAATAACTGACACAGGTTTTGTTGCAGTCAAGTAGACATGGGAAACCAAGTAACAGATTATGATTAGCATAAGCAGACACCATGCCGTCCTTGATGCTCATTGGCTCACTGTGTATGCTAATATACCCGTCCTTGATGC
>JAZGTK010005871.1:1369-21689 GCA_036877625.1 Ambastaia sidthimunki
AGAGAGAGAGAGAGAGAGAGAGAGAGAGAGAGAGAGAGAGAGAGGTTATGTGTGTGTGTAAACTGCTTCACGAGGTCATTGTGGTGAATCTCTTTGTTCTTGGTTATCTGGTTACAGAAGCACTCAGATCTCTCTGCTGTCACTGACCGTGTGAATCATTCATACCACACAAACACTTCTGTTACACAACACACACACCAGCTATTTGAGCTTCAGCTCTTAACATCACCCGTCCACGACCCAGTTGAGAGACTGTAAGATAATGCTGAAGCTTTTATGAGTAAAGTGATCCATATTTTAATAGGAGGGGTTATAAGTTTAATCTATTTGTGACTACAAAATAACCTGTAATAACCTTCACCCTATAATCTATTATAACAGTCTGTTTGGTGAAAGAAGGCTGTGTGTTTAAACTATGGCTGTAAAAAGCATTAAATAATGACAATATCTTTATATTTGGTAGTTAACATGAATATTTCACATTTATTCACTACATATCCTCCAAAAATATACAATTCCTCTTGAAGAAACAGGAGCGCTTCTGTTAATTTAGCTATACAGCGTCTGTAAATGGCTTCACTTTCAGTTTAAGACCTTCTAAATGTCATTTATAATTACATGAGCCATTAAGAAGATCTCGCCTACAGGATTGTGTAGTTATTGAAGTCAGCCATCTGTGCTCTTACTTTAAATAAAGAACACAATTAAACCATTATTATGTCCAAATACTTTAACCCTATTAAATGTCAATCTGCATTTTCAAGCTCTGGCAGCCCTAACAAAGAAATCAGCCGTGATTTGTGAGCTGACTGGATGAGAGAGATGAGTGTAATGTGTAATGAGCTGAACTGTATGGTGATACAGTAATGAAGTACCGGCTCACCAGGGCATGTGAGGTGATCACTGTGGGTGTCAGTGTGTTAGCACTGCTGGGGGCCAGAAGACTGTTTACAGCTGCGTTCACTTTATCCAGTGAGAGTCCAGCAGGCAGCAGGCCGGGCGAGGTCGGCAGCTCCAGCACACGAGGCTTCTTCGATTTGGGAGGCTGGAGCTCCGGTGTGCCGACTGGAACGGAGGCTGCGGCAGTGCTGGAGTTCTCTGTAAACAGTGAGTTTAATGAGCTCGTTTAACTGTCTCTGAGCGTTTTCACAGCGGTTATAGAAAGCCATCAGTTTCTTCTGAGAACAGCAATCTGATGAAAACTGCACCAACATTTGATAATAATGAACAAAAATAATAATTTACTCTAACAGGAGGTCATTTATGTTTGCTAAACAATGTCAGACAATCAGAGTACACAGAACTTTTCTGGCTCTTTCACAACAACTCTGAATGAAGCATTTAATCAGATTTTACAGCTGGAACTGTGTGTTTCTATCTGAGGGTAAATTCATATTCTGGATTATATTTAATGCTGAATTGTATTAGAGTTACAACGTCTAAATGTTACAGATGCAGTTAAACTGAAAATGAACTTGATGCATTTAAAAATCACCAGCTGCTCTGGGCTGAAAGTCCTTTTATTGCAGTAACAATGAATGTTTGTCTAACCAGGCAGATCCGGCTTTTCCTGGACCTCTCCTTCCAGGACAGGCTGGAGCGCAGACTCCACGCAGGGGGGCGGAGCCTCCACAGGGATCGGAGCATCCGTCACTCCAGGGACAGGAACTGTAGACACTAACTGAGCCTGCTGGAGTGACACAGAGGGATAAAAATATAGCAGCAACTGCCAATAACTTAAAATATTCTCTTCTAATATTGCATTTGAACTGACTATAACATGAGCGTTCACCTCAAGCTCTGGTTTCTCATCCAGAGTAACGATCTCCAGCAGGTCTTCATCAGGCGAGAGGCTGGACTCTTTGGTCAGCTCTACAGCTGGAGGTTTAATGACCACAAACACTGGCTGAGAGGGGTTGACCACACATTCACCAGGAGCCAGAGGAATGAGAGAGGTGAGAGAGCCGGGATCAGACAGGTAGATCTGTGGAGGTTCACCCAGACTCTGGCTCTTCTGTGCTTGAGCGTTCTGAGGGATGAACAGATGAATTTAATCAGAGTTGAATATTATGACACAGCCAAGTGTCTTTTAATAATTACAGTGTTTAAACATGAGTGTTTGAACGCAAGCTGATTAGCTGCCTTTGACATCATTTCTGGGAGTCAGCGTGCCCAGATTTTTATAAGTCTGCCAAGAAATTAACGTCATGTTTACAACAAACAAGGCAGCTCCAAAAAACAATGAATAAGAAGTATTTAACCAGTCTGCGAAATGTTTATGAGGTCTATGACAGCAGATAACATAAAACAGAATTTACAATCCATTCTTCTTCTTAATGTTATTGCAATCCATTGTGATCATGCATATTTGTGATATTTGATCATTTTGATATGCTGTGCAGATCTACTCTATGATAAATATTCATGAATAAATCCATACCGTGGCTGCAGTGACAGAACCAGAGGGAGTCTGCGGGCTGAGGGCGGGTGTAGCACATGGAGACGGGTGAGTCACTATCACCTGCAAACTGCCGCTCTCTACAGTCGACTGGCCCTGAACTGAGGCCTGGACCGAGGCCTGCTGTGCTTCTGTCTGATGCATACGAACCTGCAACACACACACAATCACAGTGAATCAATTACACAACACACATAAGTTTCTTTCTTGAGTAATGAAATGCGGGAGGCCAACCTCATGCGCTGTGAGGTCCAGTGAGGCAGCTTGAGGACTGCTGTCACTCAGGGTGAGCTCTGATTTAATGGGTCTTGATGTGGTTTTGCAGGGGGTCTGCAGGGACTGGATGGTGAATGTGGAGTACAGACCAGACTTCATGTAATCATTGCGGGAGCTGCGCTGCACTGAGCCGGGGGACGAGCGCTGGACCTGCAGGCTCTTGGCGAGACACGAGTTGGTGGTGTTGGCACCACCTACAGGTTTGCTTTGGGGGGACAGCTCCAGTTTCTCCCCTGCAAAGGCCCTCTGGGAGTCCTCTGGCCCTCTCAGCCCATCAGCAGAGTTAGGGTCGGGAAAGGTCACAAACTTGTAGACAAACTTCTGTCCACTTACCTTCTTAATAATATTCTGTGAATGTTTCAAATGGATTAAATGATTAATTGACATTAATCTCGTAAGATGCTGGTAAATCTTGTAATTTAAAAAAGATAATAATGTATTTCAATAATCAATAATGTATTTTAGTGACGGACAAGCATCCGTCACTGACACTGAACTGGTGAACATCTTGACTTGTTACCTTGTCGTAGTAATATCGCAGTGCTCTGCTCAGTTTGTCATAGTTCATGTTGGTTTTGTTCTTGCGGAGCCCCCAGAGTCTGGCCACTTCCTCAGCGTCCAGCAGCTTGAATTCTCCGTCTCCAGACGTCCAGGAGATCAGATGCTTCTGACTCTGATCGTCCAGCAGGGTCAGCAGAAACTGCCACAGTGTGATGGACGGATCCATCGCTGCAGAGGACAGAAAATGTTAACTGACTGCTGGTAGTTAAAGTTGGCTAAAGTTCTGGGATGCTAACCTAAGAGTTAGCTTAGTATAATTTAACTTTCTATATTCAAGCAAGATGCAAAACCTCAGGCTCCTGCAGGTCCTGTCATGACACTGGTGTTCTGACAGCATTCTGAATGAAAACATCTTGTTGAGAGCAAGCGGTTAAAATGGCAACATTCTAAATGTTAAACATTCCTGTATTTGAAATAGTATGTTTAGAGCTATAAAGAGCTCAGTCTTACAAGGGGCAGGTTGTATTACATTGCTGAAATACTGGATCAAATATACCTGTTTGACGGTCACAGGAATTTTGTTTTGAAACTGAACCAGTGTTATAAAATCAGCTTAGAGATTTACACCAAACCCAGCAGCCTTTGAATGATAACTCCCATCCGCGGAGAGTAAATTAAATTCTCTTTCTTTACACACTTTAGTGCACATGTTATCTGCAGTGAATGGAGGAAGAACAAACAGCATTAATGGAGCTGCACAGTAAAGGATTTGTATCACCAGTTCAGGAACAACATGTTGAGAATGTAAATTAACCTTATTATCAACCCTCCCACCTTCATGTACATAACTCATAAGCAACACCTTAGAAACGATCACCATGGTAAAAGCATTTCAGCAACAGTGTCTAAATGAACCTTTAAGTGCATTGATTCAAATTAATGACAGGAAAACGCTGATGACAATGAAGGAAACGGTTTCCATCTTAACCCAGCGCATAAAATCTCATTAATTAATTTCATCTTTTAATGAGCTGAAAGTGAGCGAGTGCATCATTAACAGCAAACCCTCGTCAATAGATGATGTTATTCTGATACTGAAAATCCACTGGACAGATTTTACAGCTAAATGCTACAGCAGACACAAACAGACGGCTTTGAAATCTAAATGTGGCTCTAACAGGATTTAAATGTCATATTTTCTTGTTAGCCCATTATCAACATTTACTCATCAAATCAGCATCTCACAGTGAAGGGTTTTAAAGAGCCCAAGACTGCTAAACTGTCTGTACATATCCAACTGTACAATTTAATTACTCTACAGTATGATAATACATTAAATATACATTCTATTAGTGTTTCTCACTGCTGTATATACACTATGTCATAAACACTCAAGCTGTGGAACCAAACATTCTTTTGTTGTTTAAATAACAGCATCATATATAAATGCAGCATTAAAATAAGGTTTATAAAATATAATTGCCTCCAACGTGGAAAAAAAACTATAATAAATAATAGTTTCTAAAATGGTTTAAGATCTACAGTTAAAAACCGTAAAGAAATGATCTTGCCACATTAGTAAAGAATGAGTCATAATGTTTGAATAAACATGCTGAAACAGTTTTGAGCAGTGAAACAAACAGATTTTACTAAATTAACAATGAAAACAAATATGCTGCTTCTGTGGTAACAGAAGTGATGCTGTACTCAGATCAGGAGAGTAACACTACTACACCTTCATCAAATGCTGCCTCCACAATATTAAAGCTAAATCTCCAGAGGGCTACCAGACATCATGATGACACAGACATCATTTGCTACAGTACAGCCAGTTTCACATTTCTTTCATTTACACTGATTATTCCCTCATTTTCCTCGCAGTGGATCATTGCAATACAAGCGCTACAGCATGACTAATCAAGAGACTAACACAGCACAGCTTGCCGTGCTCTGAGAAAGACAAACAGAGATAGACACTGAACCACCAACAACACAAATCTGTTCTTATTCCCAGTCAGACATTATTGCCTTAAGTCTGTTTGGGGAGCACAATGCTCAATAGTTAATTATCTTGAGTTCTAAGGCTGCAAGCTTATGATGAATGAATTGCCTCCTCATAGGGGCAGAGAGCCAGACTGTGATGTGAGCAGAATTAATCCAGTGCTAAAACACCAAACAAATCTCTAATAAACACATGCACACGCAGGCCATCCACTTGTAATATGCAAATTACAGCCTTTAAGTGGTTCTCAAAACGGCTCTTAATTGTTTATCAACAAGGTGGCCACCCTGTCTCTCTGAGAGATGCCACTGGTTTCATGTATGCACACAAACACAGAGGACATGCTGATGAAAGCAGTGCAGCTCACTGCAGTGGGCAGATCATGTTGTCTGTAGTCACTAGCCGTGTTCTCACTGCAAATCAGTGATTTTACATAAAGATTAAAAACTCTACTAGCTCTCTGGGTAACAACACAATATAAAAGCTACAGAACTAACTGCGGTACCGAACTACAATAAGTAAAAGAACAAACCATTTGAAGGCTAGACTAGTGTTTTGGTGACAGGTTACAAGGCTAAATCAATTTATAGCTACAATTTAACGGTGAAACAAATACAATTCTATTGAAATTAGAAGATTATGCAGTTTTGGTAGCTCATGGGTAGAGAAACAACCAGGAGACAAACAGATCTGCAACAGTGTGACATATTTGTATCCGATTCTGAGACAACATAAGGTGGAGACACAACCAGACATTTGAATTGCAAAACCCACACAGACACACACATAGATCAGGTGCTGCCAACAGGTCGTGTTAACACACACACTGAATAACACTCATTTCTGCTCAGTCAGTACTTTGTTTACAATCATATCGACTGGAACAGCATGTTCTGACTCGCATCAGGATTTAACATGCAGCTGATTTACACGATACTTGCCACTGAAAAGATGTGAATCTCTTACTCTACAATCCCGAATGCAGTCACAGCTCCATTCATTCCCAGCCTCACTGAACGCAATTAAACTCACCACTGATTAGCGAGCTGGACTCCATCTCTGCAAACAACGTGCGCACGGAATGCTTTATTCTCTGGCGATTAAATGACGTCCATAACTGTGCTGGAGGGCTGTCAAAAGTCGGCGATTTAATAGCATTTGGTGATTATGTAACACATGCTTCTCTCCCTCCATGTTAGTTGACATTAGCGGCTAAGTCGCTAGCTCGCGTTAGCTCGCTCGTTCTGAGGACGGACGTCTTCTTTAACGTCAAACGACTCCAGTGAAGCGTTTAAAGGGCGCGGGGGGCGATCAGGGAGGGGAAATAAATCGAGACCCCCGATCTGGCAGCCGCGGGTCCGTCAGTTCGGCGCGCGGCGCGAGCTTCCCGCCTTCAGCGGTGTCCAGGCAACGGACAGAAAGTCCTCGAGCTGAGTGCGAGCGCGCGCGCGCGGCCGCTGACAGTTTCAAAACGCAAAATCACGGAGGACTCGCGAAGCGTTTCTGCCGCCCGCCGCGCGTCTGTCTGCGCTTCCGGTTTCCTCACGCGCCTCCGTTGACTTCTGACGCGCTTCTTCTACACGTGTGTGCTCCGTCTGTCCCGTGACGTCACTGCACAAGCCTGCAGAGCAACATGAATGAAGGACAAACTTGTGTTATTAGTGATTTTGGTCTGAATGTTGCTTTCTTCGTGTATAGAGCCGATTGTCATTCATCACCAAGGCCAAATAAAAGAATAAAATCTCTACACACAGAAAATCTTGATGAGCTTTAATTCTCTCTCACACACACACAAACACACTGATAAATACAATCCACAGGTCTCTGCTGCAAAACTGACTAAATCTAACGAAATCCTTATTTCTGTCATTTTTAAACTTTAAAACCCAAAGTCTGATAACTTGAGGTTTAGTGCTGACAATGTCACATTACAATGACTGTATTGTGTGATATGTTGTCGACTTGCAGCAGTGAGTCTTTGTACAAAGAAAATACTCTATTTCAGTCTAACTCTGCTGCCACAATTCAACATCCAGTTTCCATGGCAACTGTTACTAGTGTGACAGGGTAGCCGTCACACGGATGCAGCAGAAACTTAAAATTAACTACTGTCTTCTTCAGTTAGATGAGCAAAAATAGAAGTTCAATTAATAATAGGTCATTTAATCACCACTGCAGACCGGACAGTTTAAAACACATTTCGCAAATGCCATGTTCACATATATAGCTTGTGTTATTATATGCAGATACAATACAGTACAGTATTTTGAATTACCGATTAATTTACTGCTTTATTTCACAATTATTCTGCATTCACAACATTGTAAATTAAATCTACTAATAATGGTTTAATGTATTCAACAGTTTTGTGATTTTCCGTGTACTGAAATTAATGACTTTTTTGCAATACCCTATCACAAGACTAAACCATAATTAGACAAAGTCAGAGCAGAAGTGTATTTGCAAAATCTTTTTTTCTTTACGGAATCTCCATTAAATACAGTCAGATTTTTTAAGAGGTTGTAATAAAAATGATCACCAAACTGCAAAATCTTGAAAATAATGCAATTTTATTCAGCTAATTTTTAAAACAACAGTATAACCTGTTAAAAGACAAAGTTCTAACACTGAACATGATTTCTATAATGTTTATATACGTTGAAACAAACATTACAGTTGTATGTGCAGGAAAGAAGCTGCTGTTATTAATTATGAGCACTAAACTAAAACACCTCTCTGCGCTTGATCTCCGGAAGATCCTTCAGGCCTTGCAACTCCCTCAGTCCCTAAAAAACAGATTATCACAGATTTATCAAATTAAATTCTACAAATAAATCATACATCAAAAATACTGTCATCTACCTCCAGAACCATGCGAATATTGGCCTTTATCTTTGCTGCATCTTTGGTAAGAACCTCGGTATATCTGCAAAATTCAAGTCACAATAAAACATAGCAAACAAACAAACAAACACAGGCACTTGATTAAAAGTGAAACAAAACACTCTCTCACTCTGTGAGCTGATTCGTCTTCTTTTCTATGAACTTCAAAGCCTCAGCGTGTGTGAATTCAACAAAGAATCCATATCCAACTGCCACATATATTTTTGATGCATCAGGTCTGAAAAGCAATAAACTCTTTTAGAATCTGCCCTTTCAAAAACAGGCATTGATGTTGTGTAAGAGACTTCAGACTTGAATCACTCACACATGAGCCTGCACATAAAAATTGCATCCAAGGTCAACATCTGTTTTCAGTTCTTTACTGTCAGTTTCCTAAAAACAATGAAATACAGTCAAGCAAAATCCCCAAGCTTTCTCAAACGGAGGTGATTTGGGATTAAAACACATAAAACATAAGAGCTGGACATCACAGTAAATGCAAAATGAGTTTTGTTGTAAAAATGTAGCAGGTTTCTCTACCTGAATGCTTTTTATCGTATTTTTCAGCTGAAGGTATTGTGCTATTTTTTCATACACAGCATCTCTTTGCTCCAACACTTTCCTGTAAGGACATAAAGCTAAAATTACAGAAAACCATCTTTACTATAGCAGTAAAGATGGTTACTATGACTATTCATAGATCATGGTATTTACATAGCTTCCTAGAGTACTTCAATAAATACCAGTGTGCACAAATACATGTTGTTAAGATTGCACATGCCAGGAATACGTAAATGTTTTCCCCAACGCTAAGAATATGATTTACACTTACTGTAAGTCTTTCCTCAAGACTTCATTGATAAATGTTTCATACTGTAAGACCTTTTCGCTAATATTGGGCGTCGCAGAAGTCATGATATGAGAAATTGCTACAGACTCCAACGAGCCAAATCCTCAGATACTTTCTGTAATATTATTCTATGTATCTGTGTCTTGTAACGCATAAGCCGCAATAAAAGACAGATTAATGCGTTTCAGTAAAAAATCCTTCGCTGTGGAGACTGAAGCTCAACCTTCCTTCAGTGAGTCACGTGGCGCTCCACTTGTTTACAACACACCCGGAAACACCTCCGAGGCAGGAAGTGACGTTTAGCCAACTAGATTTCCACATTTTGAAAACACAAATAGGTATTTTCTTTTTTATTCATATGTATATTTACATATAATACATATAAATATTACATCTTACTGTTAGTGAAATAAAATAACAGGTGAATTATATTTAGTATTTTCAGGGTTTAAAGGTCAAACGCTGTTTTTGTCGTATTCACTGCTGTAGTTCCACCAAAAGTTTGACTTTTTACAGAGACTTTGTTTAAAGCGTTAAAAGTAACTTTAAAGTAACGCCGGCTATTGCATTGTCATTTATGAGCGGAGTTGTTCAGCACGTGAATGCTGCGGTTGTAAGACTGTCTTCTTCAGTTGTTTAAAGGGATCTAAAGGCGTTTCTGGCTTCAGACAGTGAAGGTTAGTGTTGTCCAGAGTTGCTGTTAGACTCCAGTATTCGCCTGTGGGTTGTGCTGCCCATAGTCTTCATCACCTTCTTCGTCGGCGTACTGCGTCATTACGTCACTCAGCTTCTTCACAGTGAGAAGAAAGTGGATCTACAGCAGGTGTCTGACAGGTGGTGATATCTGCTGACACAATAATCAATAATAGATTAAATTAAATCATATTTTAATTCATTCCATTGCAAAATATAAAATATATACACATAATAATGAGATCAAAGATAACGATGTGTTCTGATGTTGTGTTGTTGCACAGTTGATATAATATCTTGACTGATGTGTAGTGTTTACACAATCATTGTGTCTTGTGGATGCATTTACATATGTTAATTAAGCACACATCTTTATCCAAATGACAACATGAACAAACTGAGTAAGAGTAATACAAGCAGAAGAAATACATACTAAGGTTTTATTTGGAGCCAGGTGTTATTACGCAGCCGCATACTGAGAGAAAATGGAAAGTATCTTCCTAAACAGGTAATAATCACCTGCATTTTGAATTCACAGTCATCACAGTTTTGCATGGAATGTATTTACACTGTCAACACTCTCATGTTACAGTCATTTGCCATGAGAAAACACTATTTCAACAACCCTGAGACGGGATTCTTCAAGAAGATCAAAAGAAAGGTGTCCCAAAAACCCCATGACAGGTACGAACTGCGGTGGTGAGTAATTTCTAGACTCCCCGTGTCATGCTTTTATCATAATGTGTGTTTGTCACCTGCAGATCCCAGCATGTTAACAGACATGATGAAGGGCAATCTGACCAATGTGCTGCCAATGATTCTGATTGGAGGATGGATCAATTGGGCCTTTTCTGGTTTTGTTACAAGTAAGGGCAGCTGGTTGAGCTAGACAGTAAAAAATAAAACTTACAAGTGAGCTTGTACAAGTTGCATCATATTGTTTTAAATCTTGAAATAGCTTTAATATTGAGACGTTTTTTTCTGCAGCTAAAGTTCCATTTCCTTTGACGCTCAGATTTAAGCCGATGCTACAGAGAGGAATTGAGCTGCTGTCACTGGATGCCTCCTGGTACACAGATTTCACCTGAAGTCTGTTTGTTTGTGTCACTGATTTATTCAAGCTGTGAAGTGAAATCTGCTTTCGTTGCTCTTAGGGTGAGTTCAGCTTCCTGGTATTTTCTCAATGTCTTTGGGCTTGGCAGCATGTACAGTCTCATCCTTGGACAAGATAATGGTTGGTAGATTTTGACCTTTTTATAATCTCAGTCTTTGCCATTATGATCTGTGGGTATTAAATGCATAATGTAGATAAAAGTGGTTAGGTTTGTAATTTACCTTAATTTAACTTACCTCATCTTTACCTTGGTTTCACTTATTTGTAGCTGCAGATCAGTCAAGGGTTATGCAGGATCAGATGACGGGAGCAGCGATGCCCCCTGACCCCAATAAAGCATTTAAGGTGAATAATTTATAACCACATCATCTTACAGTTTTAATACTCTCAGAAGTGGTTATGGATGTCTGTTTTACTCTTCATATTTACTGAGGGACACCGAATCCGTTTGGTGTTTGATTCAAATTAGTTTGGATTTTATGCTCCAGTTGTGTAAACCGCAGCTCGGTACTGATTCCAGGTGTCTGATTCCTGACCTTTGTTTCAGAGTGAGTGGGAAGCTCTGGAGATTGTGGAGCACAAATGGGCTTTGAAGGGCGTGGAGGAGAAGATCATATCCAGTGATCTGAACTTCAGGAGTCTCTTCAGCAGAGAAGAAAAGACAAAGTTCTGATGTTTGTCTGACGGGTTGGATGGTGTTTGATATTTGCCAGCACACTGTTAAAATTATTAACGTTATTCAAATGTTGCTGCTGTGTTAAAGCATTGATTTGACTGATGCTGACAGTGTTGAGTTTGATTTGAATGTCTTAACACGTATGTGAACGTCTTAAGAAAGAAGTGATATAAAAAGACTCCAAAGAAGTATTTGATGTTTTTGTGCACTGTTAAGTGCTGAAATGAACACTGAATGTAATATTACAAATGTTTGATTTGTTTATTTTTGCAAAGAGAATTGTGTGAATACAGATTTTCTCACATTTTGTTTTGTCTTTATAATGAATGTATGTGTGATTTGATGGATTGTTTCAGAATTCAGTGCCATTTAAAAAGTTTATGAAGTAACTTCATTTTGTTTGCGTGACATTTCCTGTACACGAATCTGCAAATATTCTTACAGATATTACGTTTATACTGACATCTAGTGGAAACAAAGACACAAACTTTTTAAGCATAGAATTTTTCTCATTTTGGCTTTTAAAGCCCACCTGTTTAAAACTGTGCCCTCAATTCAGTGATCAGCACACACTGTAATCCTCTATTTCATATAATGCACTCAGACGCTGGTGTGTTTTTTAAGTTTGACATCTTAATGTTTTTTTGGAAAGGGGGCGTTTTCCCAATCTGTCCCTCTGAAACAGAGTTTGTTGAAGACACGGACACAGAAGCAGGAACATGAAGGAAAGCAGGAAAGTGAAGTCAGAGGTTTTGGGATTGTCACAGAGGATGATATGTTACGACTCTGTTTTGTCACATATTGTCTTTCTGTTTATGACTAAATGCTTCATTAAAACAGAAATCTATAGAACACATGAAATTTACTTTCCAAATCTGTGGATCACACGTGTGTGAACAGACATAAAAACGCACCGTGTCCAGGAAACAGTAGCTGGGCAAGATGTGGGATTATAGTATAATTTACTGTGATTTGAGACACTTATCCTAATATAAATTATTGACTGTAGTGGCAAGAACAGGTTTTGACTTTTCCTTTGAACCACATGCAGAAAGCAGGTGATGCAGTGCCAGACTCACAGCTCGTGTCCAAGAGTTTGACTGTTAACTGTTGCCGGCAATTTATCGTAAATAAAACAAAATACTAAATAAAATTGCAATGGTTTGCAAAATAATCCCTTTCAATAACTAGGCAGCGATTCAATGGCCCAGACAGCAAACGCAGGCCGAGCTTGCGGCAGCAGTCGAGCTGAGGTCGGTGAGTGTATCTGCTGCCCGCCGTCCTCCCGTCATGCGCCACCCGTGTCCCCTTACAAGCTGCCACCATCATCACCTGTAGAGGGCGCAGTCTTACAAAACCCCAAACACGAACAATTACAAGCAAATTATCAATATAAAACACTCCTACACACATCAATGTGTATTAATACATCAATACACCGAACAGCACAATATTTCCAGTGAAGTTTGTTCACTGCTCTATAAAAGTCATTTTGTGGTTCAGGTGTTAAAAGGGGCTTCATTTATGAGTCTTGTATACTCAAGTATGTACTTTCCAATCCTAATTTAAATTAGCCACAAAACACCACTTACCTCAGTTCCTGACAATGTTTGTAATTATAGAATCTGACATGTTTTCAGCACATTAACTCTTTATTTGCTGTTGCAGACATGGAAATTTAAACATCTGAACACCGATCAGTTTGATCTTTAGCCTCTTCATAAACACATTTAAGGCGCCGGAGGCATTTTAAGACAGAAACAAGTACGGTTTTCAATTCTGTGGCTAAGAAGAACAAACTTTTGCCCTCTTGCTAACTGGAGAAAAACAAACAGAACGACAAAGCTGAAAATGTGGCTTAAGGCTACAATAAATGATTTATACAGTGAAGGCTTAAAGGAAAAGACGAGTAAAAAGCGACAGAAATGAACGTCAGTCATTAATTCCAGACCCGACGGTAAGATGCTGCAGAAACGGGGCTAAACGCGTGGCTGCATCGGGTGGCCTGACCCCCGTCATACGTTGCCTATCTGTAGGGTTACAGGACATCCTGGAGCTGCTGTGGAAACAAACACAATTACTGTTGATGTTCTCTGAGGTCAAATCTACAAACTAACACAGTCAAATCTTCTTTCCACTAAATGAAGACATGAATGATTTTTAGCTCATGTATAAAATATCATTTTAAATTATAAATATCATAAATATCATTTTTTTTAGTGGTTAGTCTTAGGCTGATGCAGACAGCAGAGTTTTCTGTCAGAGGTTGTAGTGAAGCTTTTAACATTTTGCACACACTTGTATGTGCACACATTAAAATCATTATAATACTGCAGAATAATATTATATAAAACTGGAGTCAAAAGCAACACGCTGTGAATCTTCAACATGTCACCCAACATGTGACTCGTGTCATCTTAGAAACATCAGATGAGTTTTAAAGCCTGCAGGTATTGGTGAAGATCTCACCTGCTGCCTGATATGGAGGTGGGGCTAGCATGGGCTGACCTCCGAACCCTGACTGGGGTGGAACTGGCTGGTATGGTGGGTACTGGTATGGAGTTCCTTGGACGATGGGCTGTTGAAGTAATTGTGTGGATACCACTGTAGTCAATGCATTTATAATTGCTGTTTAAAAAAACGTAAGATAAAGCAATCTCAGAAATGTCAAATTGTTTACATAATAATGGTCTTAGTAGTGAGCAACTGATAGGAGTTTTTCAACAGCCACTATCTAGTGGGCCAACATAATCCAGATAAATAAACACACAATTATATGACTCACAGCTGAATTGTGAACACAAGACATTGAGTGTTGTGGCAGATCCATGTGTCACTTCCCTAATAACATGCATGAACCCCCCCAACTGGCCGCATTACCAATAAAATATTACATTTTTCAAACGTTTTAGCAAAATGGCATTTTCAACTTGAATAGAAAATATAACCAATGCAATGGATTCCAAAGTCAGACATGCAGATGATTTTGCATTCTTGTCTGAGTATACTTAGTATTCCCCCTAAAATGACAACATGCACTCAGTAGTGTACAGACTTGTTCCAACAAGTCCCATCTATGTGAACACATTTGCTTACATTTGATTACTGGGCTGAATAAAGTGAGAGATTCAGGAGTTTTGGACCGTACTGGAGCATTTATACTTACGTTGGGGTTGCCTGCACATTTTGTAGAGCCAGCAGCGGGACCAGAAAAAGCAAACGACGAAGAGGACGCTGGAGCAGAAGATCCCTGCCACAGCCACACCCACTATCATTGGCCTCATGCTTTTGCTATGGGAGTCATTGAAAAGTGAAGTAAACGTGACATGTTTTTGTCAGTTATGGTGACCCATAACCGAAATGTGACCTCTGCATTTAACCATCACTGGTGAGGAGTGAACACACACTGCAGGTCATGAACACACACACACTGGAGCAGTGGGCAGCTGTCACTGCAGCACCCGGGGAGCAATCGGGGGTTAGATGTCTTGCTCAAGGACACTTTAGTTGCTACCTGCCAGCACCAGAATCAAACCAGCAACCTACTGATTACAAGCCCGACTCACTAACCAGTAGACCACAACTGCCCCCGTAAATATAAGGTCTGTAAATACAACTGTAAATGTAAGGTCTGCCAAATAAATAAATGTAAATAAACAAGCATTGGAAACCCATGACACATGAATAAGAAACATGGTCTTCAGTAAGGTTGAATCTTGACCCCTGTCTGATTTGAAGAATGTGGGCTGGTTTGCACAAAGAGCAAAAGAACATCCTGTTTCCTGTTTTGAAGGGTTTCTGAACGTACACTGTTTTGTCCTCATGATATTTATCAATTAATGTATAATTCAGCCCTGGTGGGTCAGGTGTCATAATCTAGTGTTACTCTGTTTCTCAAAATGTTCTTTAACTTTCCAACATCTCCAAACTGATTAAAAAAATAACAGTTGCTTACATAAAACAATAGCTGTCACTCAGCCTCTCCAGTGGATTGTAGCAGCAGTATCTGTTGTCACAGGTGCCACAGCAGAACTGCATGAAGCTGCAGTAAATGAAGGGCTTGTGGATGCCGTACCTGTTTACACAGCTCTCACAATCCTCACCAGCTACACAAAATGACAAATGTGACACTTCAAGTCCAAACAATGACACGATCAATTCTTTAGTCTGTTACATCACTACAGAAAATTCAACATTTTTCACGTTTAAAACATTTATTATTTATGACTATTAACATTATCTAGGGCTGCACTTACACAATAAAACACAAACTCCATCTAGATTATTTAACTTTGACTAAACTAATCAACAATTGTTAGTACAAGTAAAAAATGTTCATACATAATTAACCATATAATGACCATGAAAATCACACAAACAATTGCTACAGATGACAGGAAGGAAATGGTTAAAATGATGTGTAGACAAAGAATGTATTTTATTGATCAATGAATATAACAAAACAACGTCAAATGACATTATGAAGATGAAATTGAATCTGGGTTATTTATATAATAAATAGTAAAAACACGCATGTTTTGATGTGCCAGTGGGCGCATGTTTCCCCTTGTTTGTCCAGACGGATCCAGCCAGCTGTTGGTACTTTGCGAACATTTATTTACGTGGAAAATCCCTCGATAAACAAGTTTAATGGCTATGAAAGCTTATTTTGTTGAGATCCGTCACTTACCGACTGTCGCCGTGAAGAAACCAGCAGACGGTGGAGGTCATCACGCAGTGCTTCTTCAGTGAGTGTGAAGACTCACAAGTGAAGGTGGTGAGAAACTGTCTGTCTCTCAGCTGTTATTAAGCTCCTCCCATTGTAAACAAAACCAAGACCACCAGCAGAACCTCAATCTGTGAAACGTGTTCAAGTAGCTGGAAATAAACTGTGAAAACCATCACAGTAATTCTAATGGCTTTATTGGTTATAAGAATTGTATTGGTTTCTATGGTACCACTTTAACCCATAACCTGTCAACATTGGGATTTGAAAATAAGGGAAATCCAACTGCAACCCCAACACAATAGTGCTGGTAACTGAACACTGCTGATTTACGTAAACCATGCAATACTTCATATAACATGTTCATTGTAAACATGTCTCTAATCTCTACCCTGGAGTGATATCAAATCGAGATGCAGGGGTCCAGCGCTCTCAGGTTCTTCAGGAGTGAAAAACAGTTGAACATCTTTCTCAGAAGTGCTTCATAGAAGGTTCTCACTGTTCTACAACAGAGTAACAGTAAAAACAATTAAATAACAAAACAAAAACAAAACAATATTGATTAGATAGTAGCAAACATTTCAGGCACACAGGCTGTCAAAAGATGGGATCATAATTGTATTAATTTACCATTAGTTTACCATTACAATCCTGCCTGAAGAGCATCGCATTGGTTCAGTAATCTCTTTACACATGTAAGCAGACTGAGCCATCTGCTACTGCAGTACCTCAGGAGCTGAAGGTCTGAGAGAACTCCACAAACTCCCTGCAGATCTCACGTCTCTTTGCACTGAAATGAAAGAATAATTGTGAGTTTAGTAAGTGGTCTCAGTTTGCTCATGGTACTAAGATATAGAGCTGTGTATGTGTACTTTTATGTTGCATTTACCTTTTCTCAAAGTGGGTGAATATCCCAACTAATATGTCTTCTACTGGAAGTTTGGTTACTTTGGTGACACAACCAGTGGCAAGCTGGACAAGGTGGCAAATGCAGCCAAGGTCTTGGACATTAGGCTGGTTTCCTCTTAGTCTGCTAATCACTGAATTGTGTCTGCCCTTCATTACACCTGCATTGTCAGAGTTAAAGGCAATGACATTCTCCCATGGAACGCCTCTTTTGCTATTGAAAACAGGAAATCAAAAGCTTTTATGTAAACTGTGATCACGTGAAACTGAAATAAGCTTTTCATATAGGCTTTCTGCATTACCCACATTGCATATGAACATTTCAAGGAACTTCGCTGTCACCTCCAGATTGGACTCATCATAAATTCTGGCAAGGATGGCAAATCCTTTGTCGGTTTTTCTGTTTGATTCATCGCACAACAATAAAAAAGACTGAGATTTACATGTCTTTGCTACATGTCAAGCTCCACAGCTATGGCCTGTTAAGCAAAAGTGTCCAGTTACTTTAGGCTGCACCATGGGAACATTATCATGGAGTCAATCAGATCGTCCTGTTTATTTTGAACACTGTTGAAGTCTATCTCTTACCTCTGATGAGGTGGCTTTCGTTTCTCCGCTGAGAGAGGGAACATGTCTGCTGCACTACGGTTGAATTCATCGCAAAATCTTTATTATTTTTGTCGGGCACATTATTTTTATCGCACAGCATTGACATTTTCACCTCGATCGGCCTCAGAAATGTTTGTGGTCACAAATGCAGTAGTTGGCTGGGCATGTGTCTGTGCGCTTGTGCTTTGCAGATTTGTCATGTTGGCTCACATCACTTTCCCTCCGTGTGACACATTAAAATCTGTGTAGCATATTTTACAAAAAGCATGACTTTGCACGATGTTGCTCTTGGTTAAGCACGGGTCACTTGCACTAAGTGTTTTTGCAGGTTCTCCACACGCCATCTCGCTCCGGCGCAGGAAGTTGGAAGCGGTTATGATGACAACTTCCGCCCCGCGACTGAGGGGGCGTGGCTGCCACTAATATCTCTAAAAAACATTTCGCGTGTTTTAGAATTAAAAATGTTTTTCTTGCTTTCATACATTACAACAGATTTTTTTTTACACTAAATCTAGGTAAATTATTTTCTGCTTCCAGGCATATAGTAAACTGTCAATCTGTGTTTCTTTGTTACCTAATAGAAAGTGCTGTAAGATACACAATATAAATAAAATATTATCAAAATGTAGGTATTACTTAACTAATACTGATTGAGTCACACATGTTAAATTACTGTATATACATTTACCTGCAATACCAAATATTATTTATGACCTGATCATTTAATTATCGTACCCGCAGTTTATAATCATGGCCATTAAATCCCTGTTTCACTCAAACGCTGTTTGTTTGCGATCATAACTTGAGCAGAATATATGAATATATATATATAAGAATATATGTAAGTGTATGACAGCGCGCAGGCCACAGTGTGTCAGTGTTTGCCAACAGCTCAAACTCACCTGAACACAAACAAACACTCAATTCATCTAATTTACTTGAAACATCTAGCAGCACTTTTAATATCATTCATTAAAAAGCGTGTTTATGAAGCAGAAAATCTTGAAAATCTCTCTTCTATTCCTGAAGCTGATGTTCTTGTAGATTGTAGACCTCATGGTGTGTTTGATACGTCTGATTATATACAGTGATAAATCATTTTTTAATCTTTCCCTGCCCGAAAAGATTTTGTGTTTATTGCCCCTGAAGGAGTGAATGTATCATTTTGATATTTTTAACTCGCAGCTGATTGTAACAGCAGGATGTGATGATTTGCTGTCGGTGACTCTGCGTGATGTGTTCATTTCTGCCATCATTTCTTCACCTCCAGCGCCTGTCTGACTGTTTCAGAGCTTCAGAGAGAGAAACAGACCATGTGTTGTCAAACACAAAACAGACTTACCGTCTTTAAAAGACCAAAATGGGTTTTACATCTGTGCTTAATATGAATATCTAAGTAAAGTGATTGCACACAATGCACACGATGATGCAATATAATAAGTGCATATTAAATGCATGAGACGCTTGTGTTTATCTATGAATATCTAAACGCCAGTATACAGAAGCACCTTAACTACTATCACCACAAAAATACAGCACTAGTCAAACAGCCTTATATATGTGACTGTTACATTTACTGAAACTTTATATCTATATAAAAAGGTCTAAATTCGTAAAGCAATATAGAACAGAAAATAGTCGCTGACGTTAATAAAACATTTATTTTGTTCTCTGACGTGGGAGAAGCAATAACCAAATCTACTGTATAAATGTACTGTACTGTATAAATGTAATCTACTGTATAAATCTGCTGTAGTTTTCAACTTATTTTTTGAAAGCATAAATAACTAAAGAAACTGATCTGCAAGATTGAAAGAGTTGCATTACAGCACAGAAATGTATTTCAGGAAATGTTTATTACTGTACATCACATCTGCTTTGTCTCTAATGATTGTATCATTCAACAAACATTTCTGCTTCAGACATCCTCATACAGACACTGAGAAGCGCATGTAGTTGAGTCATGTACAGTGATATTAACTCAGAATGGACATTCAAAGATACAGATTAAAACATAAATGAACAGAAAGATGTCAAAATCCCTTTAAAGTGATGTGGCAAAAACAAGCAGCAATGATGTTACACATGAAACACAAAACAACAGAGTTTCTCATGCAGACTGTCAGTCAAACACAAAATAATACTTACATTTGTTTCTTTTTCTTCACATTCTTTTATTTACAAAGTCAGTTTGTCAGTATATTTTGCTTTACTACAGTGAATTCTAGACACTGTATTAATATTTAGTTCTGATTTCTATTCTGTCCTTTTATACTTTAATTTCTTTTTACAAGCACCAACCTATCTTTGGCCAAAAAAATTTAATAAATTGTCTGGAAAAAATAATATTTAACAATTTAAATAAGATAAAGATATATAAGATAAAGTTATTAAATACACAAAAGGCTCAAAATAAAGATAATTTCAACAGAGTTTGAGTTCATTTGAGGACAGTGACTGTTGAGTTAAAAGTAAAGTCTGTTTGTCTTCAGAACTAGTTAAGATATTGATCAGATCTGATGTTCTAGTTAAGATACTGATCAGATCTGATGTTCTAGTTAAGATACTGATCAGATCTGATGTTCTAGTTAAGATACTGATCAGATCTGATGTTCTAGTTAAGATA
>JAZGTK010005872.1:0-21688 GCA_036877625.1 Ambastaia sidthimunki
CTTCTTTTGACCCATTTTGCCAAAGGAAAGGAAGTTGCCTAATAATTATGCACACCTGATATAGGGTGTTGATGTCATTAAACCACACCCCTTCTCATTACTGTGATGCACATCATCTAATATGCTTAATTGGTAGTAGGCTTTCGAGCCTATACAGCTTGGAGTAAGACAACATGCATAAAGAGGATGATGTGGTCAAAATACTCATTTGCCTAATAATTCTGCACTCCCTGTATATTAAATGTGTCACATTTCCTACAGGCTGTTTCTAAGCTATCAGACTTAACATTTTTGGATGGTGGATAATGAAATGGGTGAAAACCTAATTTACAAAATGGATCCAAGCTTTACTGCATCTAGAATTTCATAAACTTGTACATGGGATGGGGTCATGTGCCAGTAAGCAACTACATAGGGACAACACCCTGGCAACCACCCACAGCATTGTGACAACAAGAAATTTAACATTACAACATAAATTTTAATACATTTTTAAAGTTAATGTGTATTTATACCATAGACACTGTGCTTTCAAATCTACCATATAAGCTTCTTAACAGCACTAGGTTTACTGCTTCTCATTGTAAGGTGGATGTCGTGTTGAAATATAAAGAAAATTAGTTTTTCTAATGTTTGGTGGGCCAAAATTTAAGGTTTTGTTCAGCTCTGTGGCTAACCTAGTTTTACATCATGTGCCTTTAAAAAAGAGCATCGTAGCCTTTATTTGTCAAGCTAAAATAGAAATACACCTGATGTTAACAGTAAAGACGGATGAGACTGATAAAACTTCAGCAGAATCCCATTTACAGGATTGAGAGATGGCAGTGATGAAAGCAACTACTTGAAGTAGAGACATTGCTAATTTAACTATATTTAGTAGTTGTCAGTACCTTTTAACACGCTCCTTTTTTTGTCTCTTAAGTGTGGCATTGCACACACAGCTTTACAGCTAATATATAGCTTGTTTGTAGTTTATCTGCTTCTTATTATGAGGAACTTGTAGCTTGGCAAGCTACGGTTTAAAGTAGCTTTCCCACCACAGAAAGCGAGAAAGAGACACTTGTGTTTTCTTTGTGTTTTTCCAGCTTTGGGGTTTTCAGAACCGACTTCAAACGCCTCGTGCCTTTTCTTTAAATCGCCTTTCCCAAACGTCAGGCTGTCGTGGCAAATCAGCAGATCCTTGGAGCAGCAGTGGCTTAGCAGTCGTCTTACCGGGGTGAGAGGACCAGACAAACAACACAGAGCGGACATGGCAGCTGACAGCCTGCGCGAGATTCCCACCGCTGACGCGCAAACAAACGGAGCATTTTAAACAGGATACTTGCATAACGTGCCAGATGCCTTCTAGCATGTAAAGTAATACAGTAATACACACACTGGGACAAAACGCCACTTAGAGAACCCGGACTGTCATATCACATACATATTTAAATACACTTTATGTGCTATATTACACAATATTATTAATTCATACTGTAGGTACTGTATCATGACTGTAGCTGTGGGGGCAGGAAATGGCAGATGTGCTGACGGAGATGTGTGTACTTCATGACATCAGCGTATCAGTGTTTCAAGGTAAATGTCATACTACATTAAATAAAGTCTTCACTAACTTGCTTTCCATTTATAAGTAAAGTGGCCTTTCCTTCAGCAATGTTGTGACATTCAGTAACACTTGCAACATATGTAATTTTCTGTAACATCTGTGTCTGTGCCATTACATTAAAGTCTATTAGAAGCTAATGTACAAGAATGTGCGTTGAGCCATGATCATGACACATGTATGGTGTATAAGTTAGGTTACAGAGAAAACTAGTGAGAATAGCCTAGTACACATACAAATATTATAGATTATGATATATAGATTAATGATATATATTTAAGTCCATTTGTGAACCACTAAAATTGTTTTTGAGCCCCTAATCCCATCTCTTTGCTCATTGGTAGCCTTCAAAACTAGCTGAATATGTTAACAGAGTGCCATGTGAAGTCTTTTTATGTGTCCTTTTTGTTTAACATAGGAATATAGACAAACACAGCAGAATGTGGCTGTCATTGCCTTACCTTATAAACATTGTTCTAAAATAGAATAAAGTGGAATCAGCTGAGGAGATAACCCTAAAATCCATCTGACACAGGAACCAATCCAAAGTGAATATGGTTCAGATTTGTTGGTTATAAGATTATGTCAGACAAGCTGATAAAACAATCAAGGTGCAAATGCAGGATTTCCCAACACACAATCCGGCACAGTGGCAACAGCCAAACACAGTAAGATACATAGCTCTGTTCTTCTGAGATGAGGCATTAGTCAAACACCTGCTGGCAGTGTCAACACCAGCACAACAAAGTACTGACAACATGAAGAAAAAAGTTTTGGTTAATGCTTATGTTAAAACTTTTACTGACATAGAGCAGAATGTATAGTTCATGATGCTTGGTAGAACAAGGTGTTACCGAAGGGTCAGATTTACAAGGAATGTACAAAGCTGTCTTCTAAACCATAATATTCCAGGTGAGATTTTATTTATTAGATAATAATCTCAAGGGGAGTTGAGATTTCACACTGTTTTCATGAACTTTGTCTTAATTACACTTCACTCTGTGGTTAGCGCTAAGACTGAATAATAGAACAGGGTCGAAGTCTCTTCTGAGTCAAAGCAGATGCCGTACAGCTGATTTGCACAGTAACGCTAAGTGTTATTTATCTCTGTTGGAAGTTAAAAAGCCTACCCTGCAACTCTGCCAGTACAAATTCCAAAGTAAGCTAATTGACCTAATGGTGTAAGTGTAATTAGATCTGCTGCTCATTTCTTACAGTCTACAAACCATATGCTTTTGGACCCACATTCAGTTAGATAAGGGTTTTAAGTTGAAAATGATTTTTGAATGAATTTTACATCAACTGCAATAGCATGCCTGCCTATTTAACTCTTTAACTCTCCTTTGATTGCATATTAAAGGAATAGTTTACCTAAAATGCAAATTATATGATTACTTGCCCTCATTCCACTTCATTCAGTACCTGCATGCTGTTTTTTTAATTTTGTCATGAATATGTGTAATTTGTGTAGAAAGGACTGGGTCTTGCATGGTATGACTGAAATAGCTGCCTGTATAGGCATTGCAAATATGGCTGTTGGGTGAGGGGACGTTGGTTAAGATTGTTGGAAATTACTTTTTTTTTTGGAAAACATAATAGCAGGTTTGAAAGGACATGTGATTGAGAAAATATTGACTGAATTTTCATTTAAGTTGAACTATCCCTTTAACCAACTGTGTGTCCACATGCACAAAATTGCTTGAGCATTAGGTATGGTACATTAGATTTACTTCAGAGGAGGGTGACAACATGCAGCTCTGCTGACATATTGACGGTCTTAGTATGAGCACGCGCTCTCTTCGCGCTGTCAAACGTTAAATATCAGAGAGCGAGAGAGAGAGAGAGAGAGAGAGAGAGAGTTCTTCCCACTAATCAATAAACCATTCCAATCCCTTACCGCAAAAACACTTGCGCTATCATTCTCCATTTAAGGAGCTGAAAGCACATGGAAAATATCCAATGGATTAAATAAGCCGCTTCAATAGATGCGCTCGTTTTTAATGGCTCGTGTTCATTGATCACTTGAGACTGAATGTAACACGCGTCTGATTTCCTGACACTGTTCAGGAAAACGACTTCCGCTTCAGAGAGCTCATTAATGAAGTTTTTCCTTCATAATTGCACACGCAGTTACTAAAACTGCACAGTTTACTTAAGACATATAGCGATTTACTAACAGCCAAATTCTTTTAACCCTCAAATTCACGAATTGTCCTCTAGAAAACGGACTTTGCTTTACTGCAGGGCTATTCAGTTACGCTCCTGGAGGGCCACTGCTGAGTTTAGCTCCAAACTAATCAAACAACAAATGTACCACCAGTTAAATGACAACTAGTTATACTTTCATTTTGAGATTTTTGGCTATGACAGGTATAATTTAGAGCAAACAAATAAAAAATGACTAATTGCTTTCGTGAAAAATATACATTTAACATTGACTGCATGTAATCAAATATGTAGATCCACACATGTAAGCTGGGGTAATAATTTAAACCGCCTGATTTATATAAATAAAAATAGCTAAATAACTTAATGTGAGCATGTTTATAAATCACTAATTTACCAATTCCACTGGGTTTATATGCATCCATTTCGGTTGGGTCAAGCTGTAATTTACTTTATATTCGGAAATTTGAATTTTTACTGCTTTTGGTCCCTGTTAAGAAAAATAAAACGTCGCTAAAGAGACAATATATGTTCGTACTCACACACAACGTGAACTGAAATAACGCTCATTGAATTCCAACATAAACCAATTATTTTCCCGAGATTTGCCCGGTATCCCTCCCCCTTCCATCTCTCTCTCTCTCTTTTTCTCCCAACTCTCCCATGAGCTTTCACACACACTCCGACACATCCCCCTCCCCTCTCATTGTACTTCGCTTTCCTTTGCCCACTCTCTTTCTACAACAAACATGGCCGCTAAATCGGATGGAGCAGCCGTGTGTGTGAGCGAAAATGAGAGCGATTCGCGGTGTCTGGTTGACCCGGAGCAGAGCGCGTCTACTCTGCACCCTCGCACCGAGAAGCGCTTCACGCTGCTGGACTGCTGCTGGGTTCTGTGCGCCCTCCTGGTCTTCTTCTCCGACGGAGCCACCGACCTGTGGCTGGCAGCGGACTACTACTTGAGGCGGGACTATTGGTGGTTTGGGCTCACGTTAATCTTCGTGGTGGTTCCGTCAGCTGTGGTTCAGGTGTTAAGTTTCAGGTGGTTTGTCTACGATTACTCGGAGATGAGCGCGTCGCCGGGCGCGGACGGATGCAATTTCAGCACCAAGGGCAGCGACCAGCGGAGCAGCGGCAGCGTGGCCGGTGCGCGAACCCTGCCCGCAAACGGCACGCAGAGATGCTGTAGAGTGTGCATGTGGATCTTGCAGTCCATCATTCACATCTTGCAGCTCGGCCAGGTCTGGAGGTAAGAAAGGTCATACCATGCAGGTCTTATCTAGGTGCAACTTGGATGCACCTGTGTGTAAATTCTTTTGAAAAACCAACAGATCTTTTGAAAGGGCAATAGCCTATGTATTGCGGGGATTTATTAAGGAATCTATTTATGTTAATCAAATATTGTCTTTTTTGGAATGTCTCCAATGTAACTCTTATTATGGGTTAGATGCTTTGTGAACAGATGGAATTAGGTGCAACCCCGTCTGTCTACATCCCAACAAGCTCTTGGCCGTATGGCTTTGCTATTTGCCAGCATAAATAGTGTGCCAAGGTGTGCAGAGTGCCCTGTGCCATCATCTCTAGTGGCCCCTCAGTCGGATCACCTCAGGCTGTTGCATATTAGGTTATGCTGAAATAAATGCTGCTAAGACTTCTGCTCTGTGCACTCAGTGTTAAATGTCCTCTAAAAATTGCGACACATGCTGCTTGTTTTTCTGGAAGTGACATGGGTCAAATCAACAGTGGAGAGCAGGTGTTACTCCACAGACTGAAAAAAATAATTGAAATGTCAGTGCCTTCCTTAAAAATACCAGGCGTTTGGCACTCCCACAGGCTCATTGTTAGCTACAGGGAGTACAGACAACTTCTAGGCAAGTCTTTTTTCTTTGAGTGAATCATAATACATTCTTGCACTGCCTGTTTTCTTTAGTCTGCCTTTATGTGAAGGGCTTCCAATTGTTTTTTCTCTGTTCTTGAAGTCGTTCTGTTTTCATAAAGTTATAAGAAGTTTCAAGGCCAGTTTGGAGATGTCTGAGAGCATCATACGCCCTTCAGAGCAACACAGTGGAAAAAATGAGAGCAAAGTTGTTGTTTTCATGTAGTTTCCAGGGCTTTTAATACACATGTAGTGTGTCTATAAGGGAGAGATAGTGAGGAAAAAGCAGGCAGGCACTTGGAATACTTTTAGGTTTGTTTTGCTAATGACAATTGAGGTACACTGCTGATAAATGCCCCAAGCAAGGGGTTCAGAGTGCTTTTCCCCATCAAATGCTGCTTGTTTTTATACCAGAGCAGTGACAAAAGAAGCAATTCACTCCTACATGCAAGTGTTTTACTGCTAGTTAAGTGCTGAATTATTAACACAGGGCCAGTGAGGACTGTGTCTTAGTGATTGTGTGGGAGAGAATATAGCATTTCCTGCCATCATTCTCTGCCACAAATTCCTGTTACCTCTCTTTCCCTATCTCTCAATGTCTCTCGCTCTCTTACCTTCTCTTTTACCTCCTACTTGTGTTCTGTAAATATGATTTATTATCATGAGCGGTTGTAAACCAATTGCTTTATGTGTCCGGGTCGATGTGTATGTGTGTGGGTGAAACCGAGAAAGAGATTTTCCATCTATCTGTTACCTACCTGTACGTTTTATGACAGCATATCCGAAACATACCATATCCAAACCCTATTTGAATTTAAGTACCTCACTCATTTACATACATTATACTTTATATCGTTTAGGGTCATTGTTAAGTTGATTATAAATGCCACTATTAGATTCAGTTTTAAACTAAAGGAGTTCAAATTGTGATAGAAAAACCTGCTGCAAGTGCTTTATGCCACTTTAGAGATGGAATTTCTTTTATAACTCCATTTACTGTGATTAGGTTCATTGCTTTGATTTGATGAGACGTGATGGGCAGATAATAAAGCAGAGCACTGTAATATTGTATAGACAAAAGTGTGAGAAAGATGAGTAAAGTGCTTTACCTCTGCCCACGGTAAGTATATGATTATATAATTCACATGCATTCAGCTATGAGTGTTGTGCATGTTTACAAGGTATCATATTACATTAGGACATCTGTGTATTGCTTTATCTGTCTGTTTGTTGTGTGTGGGTAGCGGTTTATGTTGTCCCACATACAAGCCACATGTGACCTGAACTCAAACTGATGTATTCATAGGAACACCATGGTTGACTTGGCAGGTTGACAGTGTTTTTAAATCCTGTCAGTAATCAAACAGCTAGCACTACTCCAGCAGTCATAAAGAGCAGATTAAAGAGCTCTGAGAACATTCAGTTATTGGAAATTCTGACTCAAGGGGAGATCAATGCATAGCGCTCATGTGAACCAGAGCCAGGAGAACCTGAATTGGGTGGAAACTAGGTTAACAAAAAAAATCATCAGAGTTGAGCCTAGATCAGTTATTACTTAGAAAAAATTGTCTGAGATGAGACCTTACTGATGTAAAACTGATCCTTGGTCAGTTTTGTCCTGTTGCTTACATTAACTGAGATCAGATATATGGTGAAATATCTCTCTGTTCAGGTCCTATTTAGAGACTAAGACATTTATTTAAACAGCCTGTTTAAACCAAAATCTATAAGATTTAAAGGGTTCATATAAAACACTCCTCAAGATCCAAATGTGAGTAAAAATTTGCTTTGGTAAATAAATGAAACTGAGCATCCAGTGATTTGGCTGTTTGTTTTTTAATCACATCATAATGCATGGGTCACAATTAATAGGTGGGTTTGACCCTTGCTGATGTAAGCAACATGACCCAATAAAAGAGAAGCAATCTGTGTATTACAGAGATGAGCTCTGTGAATGTCACATCTTCTACCCACTTTTACCTCAGTGTGAAATTACCATTTGAAGTTCAAAGGCTTGTGTATGCTGAATAAAGTGTATGGAAGAGGCCAAAGTGTTCCCTTTTCAGTAAAACAGCAAACATATACGCTGAGGTCCAAAAGTCTAAGACCACTACAGAAAATGTAAATGTCAATTTTTCATTGTTTCTAATTTAATACTGATATTTCCATTACAAGTTTTGCTGGTAATATAATAATTCTTAATAAAACTTCTTTTCAACAGCAGAATATTTTAATATGTGATTTGTCACCTTTTTGCTTTAATGCCAGCATACATTAACTCGTGTCAAGCTTGTGCAAAACCTGATGATCCATGTATTCACAGTGTAAGTTGGGAATGTTCCAAAATGCATCTTATAAGCTTCAAAAGAAGAAAAAATATTCAACCTTTTGTACAAAAAGACTTTTTCAATATCACACATTTGTAAATTTAATTAGCGACCTATAAATAGTTTGCATTATTAATAGTTCTTAATTTAGTTCAGAACATCTGCATTTAAAATGATTCAAAATCTTAACTCTTTATTTGTTTATTTCCAGGTTTAAATTTAAGTGTAGTCTCAGACATTTAGACTGTGTGCTATGAGACACTTTCCAGTGTTTTTAAATACACTTTGCCAAGCTGAAGTAATAATGGTAAGAGCTTAGTGGGACCTGTTCTTACACCCCAAACACACACACACACACACAGATGCACTGGAGCACAGAGCAGCTGTTGTGATATGTGTGTTGCAGGTGTGTGAGGTGGTGGAGTGTATCCGAAGGGTCATTAAGGGAGTTGATGGGGATATTCTCAGTGAGCTGAAGGCATTACGCTACAGCTGGCATGCGTGAGGAGCATTTAAAGCTGAAAGCAACTCGCCCCTTTCAACTACACCTCAAAGTGACAGTTTCCCAAGAACGGGAAGCTGCTTTCTTTACAGTAACTTTACCATTTTCGAGCCTGTTAAAGGTGGGGTAGTCAATTTCAAAGCGGCTAGTAATAGCGAGCTAGTTTTGAAAGCATACGATCCCACTGTCCTTTCAGAACACTCTCCAAAACCACACCTCCCCCAACACATAAACACATACATAGTTGGACAGACAAGTAGGACATCCTATCATTGCATTCAGACCGAATGCAATGATTGGACAAATGGCCATCGCCAACCACAGAAGATATCTATTTATATAAATGTTTTTTCACCACTTTACAGGCTGAGAAAGTGAAGTGTGTGATTTTCTTTGCACTCTCACTTTCTCTCCTCTCGTGTTACCATCCCTCCATCCACCTGTCACTCTCTCCATCTCACTCGTCTTCCTGAGACCCTGATGTTGTGCGTCTTGTCAGAGGTGACCCAGTTCTTCACAGCAGTTGCTGTGATTGCAGTACTCACAATGGAGTGATAGATAGACCGCGTGTGTGCGAGCGTCTGAAAAAGAGCGAGAGAGAAAATGTTCACAGGTCTTCCGAACGCAGCAGCTGAGTATAGATTACGCCCAGCATCGTTCGTACTGTACGCAGACGCCTCTATACACCCATCTGTTTGTCAAAGGGAGTTAACAAAAGACTTCACCAGTAGATGTGAGAGTAGATTTAGGGAGCGTACTGACGTCCAGGGACACAAAACTCATTTTTCTAGGTCTATAATACCTGTAGAATCCATTCCTTAACGTTCCCATTTATCTCAATGGCAGTTGCTTGGCCAGCACCAGACAACCTGGAGGTTGTGATTTAAAATTTGCCATTTTTGCTCATGGCCATTAAGTTTTCATTTTTTGAGCCAGTCACTTGAGCTGTAAATGCCATGTGACTAATTACTCTGGAGCAACAGGAAAATTACATCATCATCAAGCTGATTGGCTGATGCCACCACACGTATGCAGTCACAAGCCCTTATTAGGATATTTTCTTTGACATCCTTATTTGTTACTGGACCAGGTCTTTTATGGACCCATTCTGTATTATTCTGGTCATCAGGGTTTACAGAGTGTGTTTTGTTTTACAGACACACATGGAACGTGGGGTCAGCTCAATTGAAATGAAACTTTATGATGCATTTCATTGAGAAGCCATAAATGTTTCTGTTTTTGTGAGGCGACAGGTTATTTACTGTCTCGATCAATCAGTCAATCCAACAATGATTTGACCCAGCCAGAAAAAAATGATTAAAAAATTGTCCTTGACAGTTATTTATTGTCCTTGAGTGTTGGGTAGGTTATGCGTTAGCATTTAATATCAGCTGGAGAATGCACATTGATTTAACTGTTTGCTATGACTGTGTCTGTTTCCCCTGTGCAATTGCACCTGTCAATCATATTACTTTGATCTGATTGGCTCTGACAGGCAATCTGGATTGGCTATGACCGAGAGTTAATTATCTACCTTGCACACGTACACCACACACTCACCAATAAATTTATACAGAATCGGAGATTATTTTTCAAAGCTTGGAATATAGTGATAGATTGTAAACTGGTTATGATGTAGTAAAGGATAGTAATTCTTTTTCGCAAAGTTGCTTGATTTGATTTTTGAGTACCGCAGTTCATTAAAAGTTCTTAGACTTTTTTATTCCCTTTGCACTAACAGCCTATTTTATATTCATCATTAAAGATGGCATGAAATAAAAACTGAACATTTGTGGCTTTTGGTCCATGTCTTTTAGCCTTGAGGCAATGTATAAAATAGTGTGTTCTAAAAGTTAACAAAAAACTTTTGACAAAACATTTTTTAAACATTTTTGTTTAAAATGCTTAGTCTTTATCTTCCATGAAAACGAGTCAAAATATTGCTGAATCATCTTGCACTACAGATTTTTGTCCAATCAAATGCTCTCTAGAATAAAACTGCCCCTCCTCTAATACCACCTGCCTCTAAGATGCAAATCACGGTTTATGGCTATGATATAACTTATGATATAACTATTTGCCCTCCAAAAAATAGAACAAGACCCTAAATAATGCATTTAAATAAGCCCAAACTTGTTTCAATAGGAAATACTTCAATACAAGAAAAAACCTATGCTTGTAAAATGAGTCATGTGTTTGAGAGACATAAGTAACACGGAAAACACACCTTGAAGCACTTCTTCTTTTCTGTCTCTTTTTGTTGTTTTTTTCTGTTTCATATTATCTTTCAGCTGGGTTGTCTCCCCTGTGGCGTCACATTACATATATCTTATCACTGTTGTCATCAAACTCTGGAGGAAATGGAGACAGAAACAGAAAGCAAAGACTAACTGTTCTCTCACAGGAGAAATGGAGAGCAGTGGATTTTAATTTTTTGTTCTGAGTGAAAGATTTCATGACTACAGGATGAGTGTAATAATGTCACATTAGGGGTGGAGGCAAATGAGGCTCCCCAGGTGTGTAACCCTCTTTGACTCGGTTGCTTGAATTTTCAATCAGATTATGTATATTTATGATGGTCTGGGTGCAGGTCTGATAAAAGGGTCTGCCTCTGATTTTTCCCTCAGTGTTTTTTGAAGACTGTGCAGAAAAATCTGAGCTGAGAATTAGATGAGACGGGGGGAGTCTTTGAGAGGCCAGACTTCTGACTTCACACTAGGACAATAAATGACCCCCTGACTGACATGTACAGGGAACATGGAACACAACTCATGCAGTTTCTTACACATTTTTGGGGCGGGGTTATCTGAAGTAATTATGCAGTGCAGTACTAAGGTAATACAACAGCATTAAAAAATGAATGGTATTGAAAACACAGAAAAATAGCATTAAATAGTATGACAAGATGATAATATGTTGTACTCAAGTATACATTAAACTGTGTAAGCCTGGTACAGTGTGGACTGATGTATGACTTTACTCCCAGAAACTAAAAGCAGCCAATTAGATTGCTAGTTTTTAGTTAATGCTTAGCAGTTTTGTGGGCAATATGCATCAGACGGTCAGTGCAGGAACTGTGGGAGGATTGTGGGCGTAATGTCTGAGGCTGAGAATACAAAACATGTACCATCCCAATTTCTCACTTTTCTAATTGCATTTACTGCTTAGATTTGTAGTGTGTGTGTGTGTGTGTGTGTGTGTGTGTGTGTGTGTGCATTATAGAGATCTGTTGGGCCACATTGACCACATGGCTATTTTATCAGAGTGAGATTCCATTAAAACACAACACACTTCATTAACACGCAAATGCAAACACAGAACCAGCACTTAAATTCACATTCTGTTATGCAGTAGATGTTCAGGGTTGCTGTCAACGCATTGCTATGCGGTTGTTAGGGTTTTCTTGGTGGTTGCTATAGTGTTGCTCAGTGGTTTCATACTGGCCAAACCCCCTGATTTTGTAGTCCATAAATATGGCTTCTCTGTTTAATTTCTTGACCTGTCCTATCATTCTCCATTCAACTGTTACAATGTGAGCTGTCATTACATGAGTTTAATACCAGGGGCCGTGCATATTATAGCCATAGTAATAGTGACGTTTCCCTAGCAAAGCCCCACTAATTATTTTCCTAATAACCCCTAACATAAAGGCCATTAGTAACAGTATTGATTCGACACAATGTTTAAAATGACCACTGTCCCTCGTTCACACAATCCTCCACTCCGATGCTTTGATTCCATTAAAGATCCTCTGATTTAACAATTCTGCTCCGGCTCCCTGATGAATGCATTGGATTTCATTTTTCTTCTGCTCACCTCATTTTTCTTCAGCCATTCAGCGGGTCAAGGATGAAAAATGAAAAACAGAAGAATAGTCCGTTCCAGTTACTTTCCCAAGCAGGCACTAAAAGGCCCCTGCCAGCCAAAGGAGAAGATAACTCTGAGGAGGTGCGACATCCAGAAATAATGCCACTTTTCCGCAAGCCATAATCAGTGATTTTCAAGAACGCTTTTTAGCTCAGTGTGTAACAGTCTTTAGAGTTTCACTCACAACTGTATTTCTTTTGTACGCTGAAAGAAAACAGTGTCGGCTGGAAACAAAGGTTGGTTGTAAAGGAAACGGAATAAGTCGGGAACAGAACTTCCTGTTTAACTATTTAGAGAGTCTTGACATCTTTATCTTGATATTGTAGTCATTTCAGGTATGGACTGGTACTGACTGATAGGCATATTTCTATTTTACTGAAGACTTTACTACATGTTGTTTAAAATAAGCCTTCTGTTCCCCACATGCATTGATTTATATATAAATTTACAGTAGTAGGATACACGTATATTTTAAGAGCAGTGAGGCAATACAGGGCGAGAGAGTTATTCCCTTTGGTGCAGAGATTGCTGTGGAAGCATTTTCACAGTGCAAACAATACAGAGTGTAGAGTCTGCATTTTACACAATACCACCACACACACACACACACCCACAAACACACACACATGCAAAAAACACATCAAAGTACATGCGTGCCAGCAAACTTGTGCAAGCATACAGACAGATTCTTATCTCAAAAACAGCCTAAATAAACAAGGTGTGTCATTTGGTTTACATATATTGTCCTATATATTTACATCGCATATACATTATGGATTTCAATGCCTTGTTGTTTCCAGCCTTAGAAATTGATTATTTTTCTTTAATTAGTGAATTAAATCCAAGCATGAATTTTAATTACCATCTCATGGACATTTGCATATGGATTAGGTTTGTATTCCAGAATCCTGCTTGCTTAAAAATGGTTGTTGGGGTCTGTAAATAGGGGAGTTTGTATTCCTGTAGCTCAGCTGGTTGTGGGTTTGATCCCAGGGATAAAAAAAAAATGTATACCTTGAATTTACTGTAAGTCGCTTTAGATAAAAGCGTCTGCCAAATGAATAAATGTAAAATGGAATCTGTTTGTCAAAGTCACTAAATGCTTTGCCCAGATAAATATACATTGTAGAAAGACACCTTGTCTGTCTTATTAATTAATTTGAGGCATACCGAAAATCTTGGGTAAATGTATGTTAAGATGAAAGAGTAGCACTGATGAGGACTGTGGGTAATAATACTATCTGGGCAGTTGGCAAATACTTTTCTCATTGTCTAATGTGTACAGAAATATATCAGCAATGGGTTGGTGACAGAGATTTTAAAACTCAAAGTCTTGTCAGTCAGTCACATTCAATCATATTATTTTCCGTCCACTCTGCATGTGAATCAATCAATCAATCAATCAATCAACATTAAACTGGGAGATTTGCTTGTACAATGTAACTACAGTTGATCATGCAGCACCGAGGCTGTTGTGTGGTGTCCCTTACACCAGTGCTGTGATGTCATTCTCTACTCTGATGATGACCATGATGCAGCATGATGCTCTGGTCACTCTCTGTTGCTTCTTAATGTCACTGACTTGAATGAAGTCATACACTAATGCACAAAAGCACCATTCACTTGTTGAACTGTGATGATGAAGACTAAAAATGTTTATTGTGTGAACTATTCCTTTAAATATCAGGGGCTCTAAACAGTATCTGTCCCTTCAGCAGTCCTGATAAAATGCTTTTTGTTGTATTTGAGCAGTGTCAAATGAATGACCAGAATATACCCAACAAATACATACCTGTATTAACTGAACACTTTTATTGCTAAAAAAAATGAATGTATCGAACAAAACAACATTGCTGAGACTTCATTATTTTTATATTTATTATAAATTGCTATTTTGCTAACAATCTCAAAAGTCTCTTTATATTTAAAACTGGTGATCAGTGGGTAAAAATCCACTGAAAGAGGAATTTGGATTAGTACAGTAAAGAGCAAGTTGGTCCACTGATTAAGAAGCAAGTTCTTATTGGTCACACAGCGATGACACACTGTGCCAATACAATGTAGTCAGAGGAGACCAAGAGGAAACTTGCCATATTTAGTTATTTGATTCTGTAAGTGCTGTACATCGTCTGTCTTGTCAAAGAGTCTGAGTCTTCACAGTGTGGAGAGGTAATTACTCAAAGATGGCCTTTGTGATGCTGTTTCCTGTTTCATTAGTCCACAATGCTCTTGTTCTGTTCTGAAAGTTTGACCAGCTGGTTTAGTCCCTACTTGCTGTGGGGGTTCCAACCCATGTGTACTGTAACAGTGAAATTCCACTCTGTTCCATTTGCCCTATCAAAGAGATGAGACAAGGAACCAGAACTCTTTCCAAACGGAAAGAGAAATATGCATAGACTCAGGCATTCATGTGAAATACACACATTAGCACATACTGTTTGTGGGATTGCTCATGCTTCAGGCGTGAGAGTAGATGGAGGTGGAAACTATACTGGAAGACTGTTCAGCTGAGCTAATTATCTCTCTCTATCTCTCTCTCTTCTCTCTCTGTCTCTCTCACTCCACAGACTTTCTCACTTCTCAACGCTGATGTATTCTGACCTACTAAAGATGTCACACATGCCTGTAGGCAGTGTTGCAGTTGTTGGGAAACGAGAATTTCCTTACGGAATCATTTTCTGTTATTATGCAATATATAGGGTGTAAACTGTTCGCTAACTGCCTAAATAGCGCTTAAATCGAATATGGAGTGTGACTGCACCAGCGTCTTATCTCAGAGAGTTCCTTTTCAGCCTCTCTGGTTCAGAAGATAAAATAGCTTATGGCTAATTACAAGTAAAGGTTCTTGTCAGTTTTTCTCGGCCTTTCTGCCAGTGGTGCAGAACATGATGTATTTCAGCTCCATTAGAATTATTACAGTAGAGAGAGAGAGAGAGAGAGAGAGAAAGACATATAGATAGTGGACAGGTAATTTATCTCTGATTCTTGAGGACTGGGAAACAACAGGCTCCAAAATGAATAAATCAACAAATTATTTTGGATTTATCTGTTTAGCATGTTTTAAGCTATTCACTTTTGAGTGAAATCTGCTGATTATCGCTTTGCCTATAGGTCAATAATGTGAAATATACATTCAGTATATACATTTTTATATATACATACAAAATCAGTATTTTAAATGCATTACAGCATTAACTTGAACAAATTGAGTCTACCAGACAGTTTTAAATTGTTGCCAGAAAATATAAGCAGAATTAAATAATAAAATAAAATTAAATGTAATATATAATGCTTAAAAATGCCTAATAATAATTATAATAATAATAAAACTAACCTTACAGCATGTGAAATATAGACAGAAGACCTGTTTTTGCTAGATTTTTTTTGTTGGGTTTCATAAATATCTGATGGTAAAATAAGAACATATCTGTGAAACTTTATGAAAAGATTGTGTACATATTATGTAATTTTCTCTTTGTTTAATATATATTATTACTCTATTTAGTATTGAGTTTTAATTAGAATTAAATACATACTGCATATATCCGCAACAATGCAGGTTTTTATCTGATGTATCGATATACATTAGATTACATTGTGAAGTGGCAGCAGCTGTCCATTATACATCTATAGAACAATATTAGATTAATGATTAAAATGACATAATGCAAAAAGTTTCTAACAGCCTTCCAAAGGTTTCCAAATATGTAACCACACCACCCTGTTTCTGTGCCAAAAACTGAGAGCTCAGTGAGATGTCAGCTGGGATTGGTCTTGTTTGTTTGTGATATAAAGGCTCAGGAATAGTTTTCCAATGGCCCTGTTTCTAAATCACCACAGTGAAAGAAGCCACACAGCACTAAACTACTCCACAGCCAATCAAACATCAGTTTGTTCTAGCCCCGCCCATTCGTCAATCCTTTTACCACAGGCTGAGTGTAAAGAGAAACTGACAGCTCAATCAGAACACAATTATAAGAATATATTCATCAATCCTGAGACAGATAGCCACAGAAAATAAAAAGCAGTAATTGAATCCTAAATTATGTACATTTTTCTCATTTGAAGTGCTTGCACAAACTGTAGCATTCTCTTGAGCGTTGATTTTCAAAGCAATAAATGAAGCTTTAATTGAGTCTACAGGAGAGGGCTAATCAAACTAAGAGAGGAATGAGAGAGAGAAACAGAATGAAGGAAGTAACAAAAGAAAATAGAAGAACTGAATGAAAGGAGGCAGGAAAAGGCTGAACAATAGTAAACAAAATTAAATGGGATGGTTTGAAATGCTGCCTGCACTTTTAATTAATAAAAAAGTGAGTAATGAATGAGTGATAAGGCTTCAACTATTTGTTTTCTTAGATGATGCTCTTTTCATACAGCATCTCATAAGTTGGATCTCTTAAGAGTTTCCATGTATATTTACTGTTAATGTCTACCAGTGTGTTTTTCTCTGTTTTCCCCCAAAAATTTCCTTAGGAGTGATTAAAAAATGTCTTTATATGTCTGTTATATGTCTTCCAACATGAGCATAGAGCTTTAAAATAATGTGGATCGCATAACTCTGATTTTTCCTAAAAAAAAAATGATGTATAGTAAAATCTGTAAAAATGTAAAGACTTTTGTAAAGCTGCTGCGCTAGATGTATAAAAGCGCTATGCAAATAAAATTGAAATTTGAATCTCCGGCTTTTGAATGCAGTGTCAGTATTTCAGCACAGTTTGTGACATTGTTGAGGTCTGTAACTTGATAGTCTGTGAGATTACTGAGGCCTTTTTTCTCCACTTGTTGTATTTGTTTGTGCTCTAGCCAGCCTCAGTGGAGTTACACTCTTAAAAAAGGTGCTTCACAATGCCATAAAAGAACCATTTTTGCCTGCATGGTTCCATGAAGAACCTTTAACATTCATAGAATCTTTCTGTTTCACAAAGGGTTCTTTGTAGTGGAAAATGGTTTTTAGACTATTAAAAAAAGTAAAGAAATTGTTCTTTTAAAAACTTGAAAAGACTGAAAGATCCTTTGGGGAACCAAAAATGGTTCTTCTATTGCATCACTGTGAAGAGGCTTTTAAGAACCTTTATTTTTAAGATTGTACAGCGTGCAACCAATCGTGATCTGGATGATCATGTGACCTGATCAGGTGAGGTGTCACAGATTATTATTATCAGAGTGATTGATGAAAATATGAAAAATACACATATGAATATGACAGTCCATCTTTTGTATGAACTGTCCTGTGTTCTCTCCAACCAGAATCCAGACATCTCCTGATTTCATTTATCTATCACAGTCTGGCAGAATTTTGTATTTAAAACCTACACAAAAGTATTCGTAGCTGTTAGGAACCTGAATTATTTGATTTGACCAGTCCATTAAACCCAACCACTAGACCTATTTATCACTTGCTGTGAAAAGTAATAGGCACTTCATCTCAATGAGTTTTTATCAGCAGCTTCTGACCCTTCCGATAACAGGCTGCCAAACACAATGGAGTTTTTTCTTCAGGTATAGAACACAATTTGATGTCTTTACTGGATACAAGCGATGAGATGTATTTACATCTATTGTAAATATAGATTGTATTTATTAATAATTGTATTTATTGTATTTATTAGATGTATTTATTTGCTTTTATCAAAGCATTCAACATTTTTCCACTTTTTGCTTAGAGAATGGTCTGATGGTTGTCATTTAGTCAGCCTTGTTGTTTCAAACCACTTTGTTTCTCAGAATACTGCTAAACCTCTTCATTTGTGTGCCACAGAAGAAATTCATATGGGTTTGGAGCAACATAAGGGGTGAGTAAATGACAGAACCTTTATTTTCTGTTCACTTTTTTTTCCTTTGTGGTACAGTGTCAGATTCACAATTCAGCTAAAATAAGGGTGATCGCCTATTTATTTAGTTGAGTTTAAGGTAATCAAACCTTTATGCATATTTATAGGCAAACGCAGCTCATTGTCTTCATTGAAAGCACAAAGGAGTCATTGTATTTAAAACCTGGAAACTAACTTGATAAAATTTAGTTAAACTGCAGCTATAAAGTGAGCCAGAGAGATTTTCTGAACAACAGCAATCTGCTAAGAGATATATAAGATAAGAGAATAAAAACAATAACTGTGCACAGAAACGCACACATGTTCTATATTTGGACTTCTTATTGTTAAAACGCTGACTATATTTTCTGCGATTTCTTGCTGTATCTAAGGCAACTGTGATTAAAGTTTGTTCACCAGTATGTGGAGGAATCATTGGTTTACTGTGCAATAATTCATGTCTTTAGTTGCTGATTCATGATTCCAGCATGTATATGGAACAAGTGTGTGTGTATAGAGGCCATTTTACACTGTGAGTTGAAGATTAATAAAATATGAGAATGAATTGCAGAAGTGAGTGTGTGTGTGTGTGTCTGTGTGTGTTTCTGGCTGGACTGAAAGCAGAACACTACATTGATGGCTAACTTGGACCATCTGTCTGTAAAACACAATGTTCTCCAGTGTAAAAATGAAGTAATCTGTGGAAAACAATGGAAAATAAATAGAGTTTAACCTTTTCTGAACAAAATTGGGGTATTTCTTGCCCATACAAAACAATACCAGGCTGTTCTGGGTGGTTTCCAGCAGTTTGCTGTGCTTTGCCGCAGTGTTCTGAGTGTCTGAAGCACATTTCTATGCTGGTGTTCTGCATGGATGTCTAAAAGGCCCACCACAGATCTCCTAAGGTATTCTGGTCCATAGTTAAAGCTCAGATTTCATCTTTAGTGTAACTATGTAATTTATTTATTTATTACCAGTTTTATCATCTGCCAGGTGAAAACTATAAGCCCTGTTTACACTTACAGTGATTAAATGACAATTCTACTCAACTGCTGCCTCCTTTATCATGCAGGATTACCGTCTGCACTCCTATTGGTAGTCGCTGCATCGTGTCACTGCTCTTCTGCATAGAGTTCTGCTCAACTTTGCTGCACCACCAACTGTCACTGTCATACACTGTCAGATCTCATTGAAAATTAATGACATTGTGGTTGTTTTGATGCCACATATTGCTACCAGTGTGCATTCCATTTAATCTTTTAAAAGTTATGCATTCAAGTTAATATTTTGGTTTATTGGTTTAGAACAAAGACGTGATTCTTGATATAGCACACACTCCCCATATGTGATGACTGGTAATATATTCTATGTACAGAAACTATAGGATCTATATAGATTCTGTTTTATAGATTCTGTGATATATGATTTATTAAGATTGTTGTATAGCTGCAAACTAATGATGAGATATTGTGTGCAATTTGCTGTTATTGATTCCATTGCTTTCTCTTTCTGCCTATTCCTAAGCAATCTATTTATAATCACTCGTAATTTATAGTTTAAAACATGAACGCATGCTTACGCACACTGATGAAAACAGATACTTGCATACACTTGCAAGATTGCCGGTCGTTACTTTACGCCATAGCATAGATGCCAATTTGCTAAACAGTTACACCGCTGATGCACATGGTGTTTTAATGCAAAAACCTGCGTCTTTTTTAACTATGTGCAGTCGAATTTAACCCGCTGCTATATGCTTTGAATTGGCATCGTTGTCACTTTTTAGCATAAACACACCTCCTTTCTTTGTAAATTTGTTATAAATTAACAATTAACATAGGCTTTTTATAAATTGCGTCTTAGTCGCAAAAAAAACATTGCACTATTCATAAGTAATTTAATCAGTCATAATGATCAAATGATGGAGATGAGTATTGCAAGCAGGCTCGTATCCAGATGCGCCATGCAGTCATTCGCAATCGAGTGTCATTTTGAAGAGGTGAAGCAATGCTGTACAATCCCAGCAAGGTATGCCAGATCGCGTTACTCTTGCACTTGGAACCATTGCGCAAGTTGCGGAATTGTGGCGTAAAAATTGCGTTCAAGACTACATTTTATTGGTTGCGTCTCTATCTCATTTGCATAATTAATGTAGCGCAGTGGCAGCTAAAACAATGCAGGCTCATGCAAATAAACAAAGCTATCAGTGAACCACCCAAGAGACTGTTTGATTAACATTCAGTGTGCACAGGGTCCAGAGGAGGATAATGAGGGGGGTGTATGCGCGTGTCTATATTTAACCAATTTGCCTTTGATACTTTACCATTAATGAGAATCCTCATATACCATCAGGATAAACAGTATTCCCATTGGCATTCATGTGTTTGTTTATGAGTGGGCGTGTCCTACTTAAATGCTCTTCTTCCATTACATAATTAATTCTAAGAAATTTTAAGGAATTGAAAAGTACAGAGGAAGACAGACATATAAGAACATCAGCGTTTTAGTGCCAGTGGACCCCATGATTGAAAGTGAAAACAGAAAGTTTCTCATTACTGCACCAACACAGATGAACTAATGGCAGTCAGCCATGCATTTCATTCACTAGCTAATTTAAAGCAACCCTTCTTAGTACAAACACACACACATTCCCAGTGTCTGCTCTGTAGGCCTTACGGGAGCTTGTTGATATTGTTCTGCTCTATTAACTCAATAATGATATATCATAAATCAGAGAAGTGATTGCCATGTTTTCTTTTCTCCTGGTTATTATTTCACCGAGCTCTCATGATATGTGTGAAAGCACAAATAGCTTACCGTGATGAGTCAATTACTTCAGCGCGACACCTCACTCTCTCCAACAGAGGCAAAATTTAAACTGACAATTAATAATAATATGCATATTATGCCATTTTCCAATAACAAATCATTTCCGAGGTGCAGCCAGCATCCAGAAATCACGCTGCACACTGGACATAATAACAGCAAACATTTCTGTCACTGTAGTGTCATATTCTTTAGTAAATATGAAATATTAAGCTATAATAGCGCATCGCTTTTCTTTGCAGACGTCACCGGTGACTTAGTTTATTTGTTGTTATTTATTGTACCCGTTCATATTTCCAGTTATTCATAGTTAATATTCAGTCCTTTACAAAATCAATTACCTCCCTGTTTTTTTTGAATGGGAAGAATTTGAATTTTTGCATGTGCAGCTTTCTAAATCATCACAATTAGACCTGCAGAAATATGTTCGTAACTTAAAAATGAAGTGCATAATTTATAGGCCACTTGCAGATCACGCATGAATGTCTGTATAAGAGTGTATTTTCATGTATATATACTGTATGTAAAGTGTCACGCATGAATGTCTGTAAAAGTGTACATACCTTTATATATATATGTAAAGTATCACGCATGAATGTCTGTAAAAGTGTATATACATGTATATATATGTAAAGTATCACGCATGAATGTCTGTTCAATTGTATATACCTTTATATATATGTAAAGTATCACGCATGAATGTATGTA
>JAZGTK010005873.1:0-21686 GCA_036877625.1 Ambastaia sidthimunki
GTTTCTTCAGAAGTTTCTTCAGAAGTTTCTTCAGAAGTTTCTTCAGAAGTTTCTTCATTATAAATGGTCACTTTAACACAACATCTTAGACAGCAGCACATTAACACTGTACTGGTGTAGTCATGTCGTGTTGAATTCTGGGTAAATGTTTCATTTTGACGTCATATTAGGAGGATCATGCTGCCTTTCCGCTAGTGAGTTTAGGGCAGTATTTTGATTTTCTGTTGTGATTATGAAAAAATGTCACTACTGTAGGTCATTCCTGCTGCATCGAGAATAGTCGCAGTAACTTGCCTCATTGTTCAAAGAGAAAATTGGGCAATATGTTACGTATTTTACATCTCATTCTAAAATGTATTCTACATGTAAAACACCTAGGAAAGCAGGTTGTGGAGGTGATGAGAAGACACTGGATAGCAAGTCGTCACTGAATAAACTCACTGCTTATCACTTAATAAAACCACATCGCTGAGTGTTATTAAAGATTTTGTGTTTTGTTTGGTTTGATAGCATGCAATGTAGCGTGACATAGGTTCACATTCATTATAATGCTATAGAACTGTGGGATGTATGACTGATATTTAGAGAGGGCCCAGAGTTCTCTCCACAACTCATTAATATGAGAAAGAAACAGAGAGAGGTTTGGTAGATATCTCACCTAGCAGCCACAAACAACTTTTAAAGCTTTTCTTGAGGCAGCCATCCAGCCAACAGTCTTAATAATCATTCCACCAATGTCACATCTAAACATTTCTGATTAAACACAACTTTTAAACTAATGCTGTTTGTCTTGTAAACGAAATGCATAAAAAGTCAACGTGGGTCATGGGTACAGTAACACCTGCTCATATGGCTCTTCGCCAGAGAACACAGGTGGGTTATTCCAGGAAGTAAAAATGTCTCTGCATTCCATGTAGCTCATTTGTTTCTTTAAACAGATTCATATCTATTTAGAGTTCCAGTCGTCACATTTATTCTACAGACTCTGTGTTAGGTATCACGTGTAATATTATTTACACAATGATTGGAAGGTTGTTGGCTACACTGTACTTTCCTAATAAAGCTTAAATTGTATCTTAGCTCTTGTATTAGAGTTTCAGGGCACTTCTGTGTCAAAGACAGATATATTCATTTCTGGGACATTTTTATATGATACTGAAAGATATCGATATACAGAAGACATGATCTTTACTGCATCAACTGTTATTTTTATTACTGTAATGGAAGTACACAGGGCCAATAAAGATTAAAATAAGTAATAAAGATTAAAATATAGAACAAAAGTATACACTTTAGAATTGGTCACATGGACCAAACGCATCTTCGTCCACCATTAGTGACTTCATGTTTTTTGCCCTAATGGAACTTCAGAAAGCCAGATGTCATTGTAATTGAACAGAGTCCTTAAATCTGCTCAAGCTTATGTGTGTCTTTGCTCTCACAGGAGCATTTAAAAGCAGCATCCAGGTTAATTAAATCATGCTGGCGTCCTCTGGGACTGACTCATGTCTCCAGAGGAGAAAGACAGTGGGCAGCGACTGATTATATATTGATTACTGATTATATTTTATGTGATACATTGTGCCCGTCTTTGGAAATCCACCAAATGCCTCAAAAGATCCTCAAAATTGGGAATATTATCTATGGCAAGAAAATTGCTGGCAAATTTGTTTTGTACATGGCAACACATTTTTAAATGCTTAGTCTTTTAGAGATGTGTTTTGTTGGACCTCACTGAAATTGTTGGACCTCACTGAATTTGTGTGTAAAATCATTCATAATGTGATTTGTATTGAATTCAATGCAAACATAAACGCAATAATGATTTTATGAATTATTTACATAGAAATAATGTTTTCTAAATGAGACCCTTAAATATGATTGTATAACATAGTATATAATGTAAATATTTGATAGATATTTTTATAATATTTTATAATGTGTTAATCTAATATTATGTTTCAGTTAATTGCAACTTCTATTATAAAATATTGTGTAATACTTAAGTGACCTTAAGTACAGTATGGTCAAATATATTAAAATGTAATTGTGACTTACTTTAGATTTTCACAGTTTCAATATAATTTACAATACAAGTCTATGACTGTTAATTTTTAGTTTTATTGAGTCCATATGACGGTCCGGATTATCAAAAGTTGGGTGATGATCTAAAAAAATCTAACTCTGACAATAAGCAATATTTATAAGGAGTTTTTGCTGAGTTTCAGAGTATTTGAATACTGTATACATTACATAATGGCACAACAGATCACTATGTAATGTCATAAACGTTAGTATTAAGAATTAATGTGTCAGCTCTTTGTTGGCTTTATTAACATTTGCCTCCAGCTGTCCTTGAATGCTGTTTTAAATCAGTGATGTGATTAATGTCCTTCTTTGTTTTGGATTTGGCACCAATTTGTGTCCATTGTGCTTAAGCTTCATGCTGTGTAAAATACACTTTGCTGTTTGTCTTTCTGAGCTGATGATATATGAGTATCACAAATGGATTACATCTGTTTATACAGCTCCTCAATTGTTTGTTTGATCAAAGGGCAAAGCTATTGTATAATTTACACATGTCACTCTTTTGTGTGTGTGTGTGTGTGTGTGTGTGTGAGCCATCCATATGGCTCTTCAGGTGAATTTAGAAGCGTTTCAGTGCCTACGTCTTTTAGCGTACGTAGATGGCGTCAGTAAGCTCTATCTGTTTCTATAGCAACCTATCAATAGTTACTACTCAGTAAAACGAACAAGTGCAAACAAACAAACAAACAAACGAATGAGGCGTTCTCTGTCATGCACATCTCTGAGAGCTTGGAGCTGTCTCATCTCTGACACACTTTGGAGACAATTGAAGGCCTAAATGAATAATTAATGGTTTTCCAAACGTTCCTCTTTTGGTGCTGCACTCCCATTTGCTTTGGTCTTGTCTGTTTATAACAAGGGGAGCGAGCAGATAAAAGCCACGTTTGTCTCATTCAGTTGTAGAGGGGTAAAAAAAATGTATGTACCCTGTTGGCAGATTATCAGAAATGTGTTTATAATAGACAAACATTAGTTTGATTTTTACACTGAAAGCAATTAAGCTGTCTCAGCTTCAGTGTTTGAACAGTAATTTCAACTAATTCATGTGACCTCAATGTAATTTGTATCTTATTAGAATGCACACCTGGTGTACAGTTTAACTGCAGTGAATGTCAATTCATGTAATTTTTCATGTAGCTTTTAAAAACACTGTAGAATGGCATACTTCATTATTTTGTCAAAAGTAAAATTTGTTAGTATAAATATGTAGTATCATTTTGTTTGTACTTTTTATTGTGTCTAATATTATGGGGCTGTAATACCTGCACCCACAATAGCTTTATGCTTTCTTAAACTAAGTGGTATTTCTAGGATTTAATCAGTTGCTTGCTAAAAATAAATTGTTTACACCACAGAAAAATATCAATATTTTTGGTATGTTATCTCAGGGAAAACTTTTAAAATTAGGTTGTATGTCCTGAAGTTTAATTTTGTGAACTTTCAGATGTTCACTTATACATAGGTGTCCACAACAAACATAATAGACAAAAAGTCAGAACTTCATCGTTGATTTTATTAGCCTTGCCACTCAATTCAATTGAATTTCAGTTTTGTGCTACTGGTGATGCAAAACTTGTATAATTTAACAACAGTTACAAAGATTACAAAAAAAACTGCAGGCCATTTCTTAAACACAATGTACTTATTGAAGAACTTATTGTTCTGTTTTTCTTAGTGAGATCAGCCGACTGGACCTGGGCCTCATCGTGGAGGTGTGGAACAAAGGTCTCATCTGGGACACCATGTTAGGAACAGCCTGGATCCCTCTCAAAAGCATACGCCATTCAGAGGAGGTCAGTCCTTCAGATTCTGCAAAAATCTTCCATGTTTAATATATACTGTATAAATATCACATTCCCAATCACGTCTATCCAAAAAGTTCCTCTCTGTCTGTATGCCTGCTTATGCGGTTATGCAAAAAAATGCTTTTGATCTGTCTAAACAGGAGGGTCCTGGCGAGTGGATATTTCTGGACTCTGAAGTTCTCATGAAAGCAGATGAGATATATGGGACCAAAAACCCAACACCACATCGAGTCCTGCTGGACACTCGCTTTGAGCTGCCTTTCGGTGAGATTTCAGAATCTGTATCATTTCATGTGTTCTTTCATATTTTATCCACCCTCATCATAATACCTCATGCAATTTGACTTTATTTCTGATGCACTAAAGAAGACATTTTGAACTGAATTCATATTGCCTTTTTCCCTTAACCTTAAACCTTATTATACAGTGACAGATGTTTTAAACTTCCAAAAAGGAAAAAACCTAATTGATATAAATGATGACAAATTCAAAAACTCTTTATCGTTTTTGGATATACTAATTCATTAAATGTGTAGCTTTTCTTTAAATGTTCTTTTAAACTGCTTGTTTTGTAAGAAATCTGTTTGCATTCTGCATAAATCCCAAAGAAAAATAACTGAGACAAAGCATAAAATATTGGCATTTTGTAACCAACCATAATATTAACTATGTAAGTATATCGTTAGCAAAGAGGTCCATAATAACTAGTCCATAAAGAATGAATCTGGAAGTAGTGGAAAACTATGTCATGACACCACTTAGGCTCATGGCACCATAAACATGTGCATTTCCCTTATTAGCCATATTTTTGCATTGACCAGGCTTGCATTAAAACATTTTGAAAGTAACAGGGTTGGATTGGAGCATAATCTAATTGAAAACCAGTCAGAGTGATACTACTAGACTAAACTTGGTGATCTATTCAAGTATGTGAATACATTTTAATGCTGTTTATTACAAAACTAAGATCAGAGAGATGAAAGAATAGTTATTGGGTTATTTTCAGTTGAATGCATCACTTTGATTGGCTCCTCTTTGTGCAAGACTTTTTGTGTAAGGTGGAAATAAATACATGTTTGCCAGCTGTGGCTTTTGTGAATGAAGCTCTGGGATAAATTGGGAGTAAATGCAGACGCAGTAATCTGTGTGCCAATGAACAAGCTGCGGGTTGTTGAGGTGTGAAAGGTCGAACCTTCATACACGTCATATTTGGTCTGGATACCTGCCATTGATCCCATTCATGAGCCTCACCGTTTCATCTGAACACTTTGAAGCTAATCTCCTCATGTTCAGCCCTCCAGCGTCCCCATATGCCTTCAAAGGGTTCTGTGTGATATGGGACTTTATACATATGCAGCTTTTGAATGGCGCTTATTGCACAAAGAGTGGGAAAATGGACAAAGTAAAACTTTGTGTTGATGTGCGTTTGTTCTGAATGAAATACAAATAGTGAAATCTGATCTAAATAAATGCTTTTCAAAAAATCTGATTTCAAACCAGATGTCAATATGGATATAGTTTGGGTCGGGTTTGTATTAATCAGATACACATTGAGTGTTCAGACTACAACCAATTAAACCGATTTGTGTCAGATACACAAAACTTTATTTATACAGTTGTGTATAACAACTGTATGGCTACAGATACACCAAATACATCAGAGCTGTATTCCAAGAACAGCATCTCTTTGTCCCAATACTATTTTTAATATCCTCCAGCTGAGTAGTTCTTGATATGTTTAAAGGGTTCTGAATACGTAAAACTCTAAACAGTGTGCAAATGCAAACCTGTGTTGGACTGTGGGACATCTTACAACTCTCATCTCTTCCCCAGATATCCCAGAAGATGAGGCTCGATACTGGACTGGTAAATTGGAACGCATAAATGCTATGGGCATGCACGATGAGGTACGGTCTGTTTATGGGCAGATAAACAGTAGCAAAATAAACTGAGACTTGATTACAACACCAACAGAAGTTCATACTGAATGTGTGTGTGTGTGTGTGTGTGTGTATATGTATGCAGAGATAGTCATTGGTTGTTATTTTCTTAACATGGAAACATTCGGCAGAGCGTTAATTTATTTTATGCTTATTAAATTAATTAAATTAATTTCCAGAAAGTCAGTAAATCCTGTATAGTGGTTTAGAAGGTTTGTGTTCTGCCTTATGCGTTTAAAAATGTAGACAATGTCAATATTGTGATTACTTACTGTGCTCAGAATAACTATATGAACTAATTTAATGTTATGATATTATAATTTTCCTTTGATAATCAGTTGACAGGTCAAATATTTGTTTAATGTTTTTTCTCTACTTTCCTCTTGGTTATTTAATGTGTAACAGCAGCTGTGGTATGAGATGTGTTTGTGCGTGTGTGTGCTTTGAGTTGTTACTTTTGCTGTGCATTGTTGTACCTTATAAAATATGCATGTACAGATCTGTACACAGTTCAAGAGTTTAATCATGGCATCTATAATGGTGTTATAATAGTGAATGTTAATGGTGAATATACTAAAATGTTACCATTATTTTTCACAAAATAATCTTTATTTCTTCAAGAAGGAAACAACTAAATCTGCACAGATAAAGAAATTGTGCTCTATTCTATATACATTTTAGTTTTGGCGGCATAGTGCTAAGAATGTTTTGCTATATGACGTTCCAGCTTTGACGTTTGACCTCGTACCTTCTTAAAAAGACTGCAGCACCAAGCTTGTGTTGGTAGATGTTTGTGTGTCGTTGATTTGATTTGCTCATGCAAAGGTCAGACTCCTCCTTGCATTGTCATTTAACCAACACAGGCTTTAAATCACAATGTTGCTACTTGCTACTGCCGTTTGAGGTGAGAGGTTTGCTGTGAATGTGCATGTTATTTTGATTTATTAGAACTTTCAGTAGAAGAGGCTGTTAAGCATCTTACCAATATTTTACAGACATACTTTTTATAATTTGTTGACAACTAACTATATCGTCATAATCAGTCCATGAGTGCAGAGCACTAATAATCTTATGAATGTTGTTTAGTGAGTGTGCAGTGTGTTTGTGTCTGACATGCTTGTTGACTGTTAACACTTGTTTTCTCTCCATTGGTTAGTTTCCTCTACAGGATGAAGTAGCTGGACGCTCATTGCCGTGTGCTGCCTCTCAGTGCTGTAAGTAGCTTCTCTCACACTAGATGGAGCCACGGCATTACTGCACTCTCTACTTTTCCATATTTCTCATCTTGTCACCCTTGCATAGCACATATTGTGTGTTTACATATATCATGTGACTGGAGCTTAGGCATCCTGCATCATTCAGTTTTGTTTGAAGAGATAATTCACATTGGAACTGAACTGTCAGTCTTTGTAAATGTTTTTGCTTCTATACGTTTTTTCTTACTCTTTTGATTTTTACTGAAACTCACCAGGCAGCTATTTCGGATGGGCCGACAGCCAGAGTATGTAATTTGTGTTCAGATTTTAAATATTAACCCTATATTCTAGATTCTTCCCTGGAAACCCTATTGGACCCTAAAATCTGTTTCTGTGCTTGTTTGCCATCATTTGAGCCCCTAAGAATTTATTCATTCACAAATCCCACAGGTGGATATATATACATAAATATAAAAGGATGGTTTAGTGACCTTAAACTTAAGTATACAATGCAGAGACATCACATTTTGGATGCATGAACATATTCCCAACTTATTTCCTTTAAGTCTTTACCCTGTTGAGATACCCAGTGTTTTTCATAAGTTGTTAGTTGTGTATATACACCTGTAATAGGTTCCTTGTTTCAAATGTCAATTTTAATTTAAAAGGTTAAAAATATAATTCTAAAATCTAAAGCACATGTATGTTCATTCAATTTATGTACGTATGTGTGTCCATTCTGAGCTGTCTGTCTCTCTGTTTAGCTTTAGATGATTTGGACAGTGCAATGGATGACAGGGACAGTGACTACCGGAGTGAGACAAGCAACAGTTTACCTCCCCGCTACCACACCACAGCCCAGCCTAACTCCTCGCTTCACCAGTATCCCATGGGACCGCGCTTTCAGCAGCACATGGACTCCTGCGCTGACTCCCTGCATAGCTTTGAATTTGATTATAGGGATCACCATGCAAACAGGTACATTCCGTTTTTAAAAGTATCCATATTTAATATGTTAGTAAACCGGGCCGTTGTCAGGGTGGAATACAACTAGGAATTATACAAGGGGGCTCCTGAAAGTGCTTTGTGGTGTATCCTACTCATTGGGTCTGAAGGAAAAAGTGGGGGGACTCATCATAAAATATTTTTCATGTCCCGAGCCCTGTACATTTTTACGTAGCCCTGGTACAAACAGCACAATAAAAGATAAAGTGTTGAAAAAATAAATGTCGCTATGTGACCCCTACTTTCTGGCACATATCAGTAGTTTGAATGAACCTAATAAATAAGTATCTTTTTAATGCATTTTGAATAATGTTATTTATTCCATATATAAACTTATTTGTTACTTTTATATATTCACATTTATTTATTCACATTTGTTTATTTACTTATTTATTGTTTGTGCTTTCTGGCAAATAGCTTATTGGTTGCAATTCATCTCAGTACAGATGTTGTATGTCTTGTAAATAACATGTTGTAGTATTCATGCAGTGTGTCATTTGAGTGTATTTAAAAATATGATCATTTTTAAAAAAATAAAATGTATGCATGCATGTATGCATAAAAATCTCTTTAGTAATATTGAAAGACCTTTTATAATGTGGTAATGCTTCAATCGGTAATGAAGTTTACACACAAAACTGAACATTTCTGTTTCATCCCATTGCTTTGGTCATTATTTTTGCTTATTTTTTCATGTTTTTGCTGGTGTCAGCTTTTATTTCTTATGTTGAAATGCATTTTCTCTTTCTTTTTTCTTTCTTTCCCCCTCCTTTTTTATCTTCTTCCCTCCTATTTTTAATCTCTGGTAGAACTCCTAATCAGAGGGGTAGGGTTAGGATTGTCCCTGTAGATTCAGGCATGGGTGTGGAGGACTGGGAGGTGAAATACAAACTACAGCGTAAAAGTACTCTGGATGAGTTCCTTGATAGAGAAGACCAGATATGGGTTGATGAGGAGGACAGAGAGAATGATATTATCCATATTGAAAAAGCTTACCATGACCCCAAAATCAAAACGCTATCTCCAATCAAAAACAAAAATGCTTCATTGGGTGCTGCTTACCCAGAAGGCTATGCCACTATTGACCGAAGACGAAAGAAAAAAATCAGGGATCCAGGAGGTCTGGAACATTATAGAGCTGAACCTTTTTATCCTGATCTTGCACTTTTCCATCAAAAACGAGGTGAACTTGTGTTACGTCAAGGGAAAGAAATGGAGGATGCAGATAAAAACATGATGCCATGCCTGATGCCATACAAAAATGGTTTGCTCTACAAAACTAGAATGTGTACCAAAAACAAGCTAGAAAACACATTGGAGAATTATGTCGCATATCAGGTGGAGGAAGCAGCCAGAATAAGGGAAGATGTAGGCTTTGATTCTGAGGATTCAGATGAGCTACAATCACCTTCTATTGGCTCTGATGAGGAGTTAGAGGAAATGACCTCTTTAGCTAAGGCACTCAGAGCTGAGGAGAGGAAAAATTATGGACGCTATGGATACTCGTCAATTTATGGTGGCCCAGTTGAGAGGCTTCAGGGTTACCGTGATAAAAAGAGTGTGAAGGGTAAAATTGGGGGATGGGCTCCAGAGGTCATGCTGTCTCCTGTAGAGGAGCCAAGTGATGAATATGTTGATCCTATGGATGAACTACAGTGCCTGGTTGAAACTGTATCAGAATATCTAGCTGAAAAAGAAGAAGAGATCAGTAGATACGGATCCTTGCCCAAGTCTAACAAATCAAGGCTGTCATCTCAGGGTAGTGCAAGAACAGAATCTGTTGGAGATGAGCAAGGTATCACCTTCAGGGAAGTAAAAGAAAAACCCATAGATGCCAAAGAAAAAACTTCTGGTGGTTCTTCTGACAATGGAGTGGCAGGGGTAAAAAATGCCATGAGCTCATTATTTAGCTCTCTAACCGATAAAGTTTCAAACTCAAAACATGTGGGGTCTAAGACTGTTGAACAATCAACCATGCCAAGTAATGTTCCTGTTGGTTCTAGTATATCAAATTTTTTCTCCTTCATGCCAAAGTCCCCAAGCCCTACACCAGTAGCCGTGGTATCCCCTACTCAGGACCCTCATTCTGAAAGGAAGTTTTCAATGCCATCTCTTTTGCCTTTCCAGTCATCTGATGCCAAGTCACAAGGGCTAAACGAACCAATCCAATCAATTAGAAATGAGCAAAACAAATGCAGTGGTGTCACAACTAATGAGACGCCGGCTTCTGTGAATCAAGTGTTGGGAAAAGTGAATGTGACAGACAAAAATTATTCTCAAAATGACAGTCTAGATATGACTGATCTTGACTCAAAGCACTTGGATGATCAGTCTAGAGTTGTTAAGGACAATTTAAAGTTTAAAATAGATAATAATATCTCTTTTGAGAAGACACACATTGAGCCCAAAGCACAAAAAGCACCTGAAGATTTAGGATTTTTTAGTCCCTTTAAGAAATCTCTCAATTCATTATTCTCACATGAATCTCCTGTTCCTCCTCAGACTCAAACACATACAGTTTTTCCTGTTTTCAGATCAGCAGATGCTGCAATCGGCGTAGAAAGACAATCAGATAAGTCCTCCCTTGGAAACAAAATAAAACAAACGTTTTCTTCTGACAATGTATCTGTCCCACAACCTCCAAAGTCTGAAGGTGGACTGTTTTCAGGATTGTTTAAATTTGCATCTGGTGAAGATGCAAGTGCATCACAAAGTACATCTCAACAGTCAGTTAAGCCAAATCAAACTGTTCCTGCCATAAATAGATTTACAGGTGTAGTTTCATCCCCAGTGCCTGACAAAATCAACACCCCAGTGACAAAATTAATACCAGAAGAACAGAAACAAACCCTTGAGACAAAGGGAAACACAGAAGCAGGTTGGTTTTCAAGTCTTTTTAAGGTGACGCCAGCTGACCAGCAGACCGGTTCTCCAGCTACACAGAGGCCAGATGTTCAGAGCTCTCTACTCCCTTCAAGGTCAAATCAGAATGTAACAAGGGTGCAGCAAGAAACTGTAGTTTCTTCAAATAAACAAATGCAATCTAGGCACCAAAATCCTGGTCCAACTGAAGCCCTAAATGCTACAGAACAAAAAACAGCTCTTCATGAACGTCAAGGGTTGTTCTCTGGTTTGTTTAAGTCAGCTTCTTCTGAGGATACAAGTTCTCAAGGTTCTCCCAATCAACCACAGCAAGGTGGTTTACTTTCAGGATTTATGAAATTTGCATCCACGGGTGATATGACAACAAGTACTCAACCTAATCCAGCCCAACTGCGAAATCAGTCTGCCCAAATAATAAATCAACAACAGAGTTGTCATCAAAACCAACCTGCACCACCAAAACCAATGGCAAATGCACCACCTCAACAAGGGAGTATTTTGTCTGGCATTTTTGAAAATTCTACTGACAATGTCTCCAACACTCAAGCAAAGATGTCACAACAGCAACGGGTATCATCAAGTGAAAATACCTGTCAACACTCTGTTCAGCAGAAGACTGAGGGACAGAGTTGCAAACTTCCTCAACAATGTAGAATCCAATATCAACAATCAGATCAACATCAGAAAGGCAGATTAGATGATCCTAGACAAATTGAAAGTGTATCCCACCAAGTACCTTCTCAACGAGATGGTCTTCTGTCTGGCCTTTTCAAGTTCAGCTCCTCAGATAATGTTTCTGTCTCTCAGTCGACACAACCAATGCATACATCCAATAATCAGACCACTCCACTCCAGCCTCAACATCAAAATGAGATGGGACAAAACACTTCCTCTCAGGATAACTCATTTAAACAAAAGTCCCAGTCAGGTGGTTTCTTCTCCGGTTTACTTAAAACATCCTCAGCTGAGTCACAGGAACTAAATAAGCCACCTTTTACTCAAGAAAATAAGCAGCACCCTTGTTCGCAACAGTCAACTAATTCAAAAAGTTTTCATCAGGCAGGGCAAGATACATCCTCACCGTCAGGTATTTTGTCTGGTCTTTTTAGTAAGCTCACATCCTCATCTGAAGATGTACCACCAAACAGCCAGAATTCATTTGAATTGAAACAGAACCAGCAAATACCAACAGAGCGTTCCACTCAGAAAGGGCAATCAAATAGACAACTGCCTAAGCTACCCTCTTACAATCATGCTGAAATGCAAAACCTCAAGCCCCTCTCACAACAAAATTTTGTAACTGGAACATTTAGCAAAAACACAACAGAGGCATCTTATGCCAAACCAGGAAACCAGATTCTTGAAGGTTCACATCTCAACGTCAGTTCTATCTCCCCTGGACTTTCTAGACATGAAGTATATGACCCAATTATCAAGCTTAACATCTATGACACAGACAGTCTTGATTTGAGGACACCAGCAAGTTATGCAAGGTCACAGATTAATTGTGCTTCATATTCATCAAATAGCACTGGTCATTTACCTCATTTATTTAACTCCCAAAACCTTTTGCCCTCAGGTCATGTGAGAAACGCTTCATATAGCATTGAAAATGTTTCTAACTTTCCTGTTGGTTGCTCCTATCAGGCAAAATTGTCACAGGATTGTTTAAGGCAGAGTTATCCTTCCTTACATAGTATATCTGGACAGTATAGTCATAAACAAGACTCATCGTCATATGCAAATGACATACTTAGTCCCAATGATGACCACTCATGGATCCAAGAATCTATTTTGTGGCAACAGCTGAATGATCAGTCGTTGGGCTACTATCCTGATGGAAATAGAAATATACCAGGTGATCAGTTCCAAGAATCTTTTCAGTGTTTGAATAAATATGTAAACATGGATGTTAGTCAACAGTATTGTGCTACACAGCCAGGGATAAGATGGCACACCAACAAAGCAGAGAGCTATAATCAACCAGAGTATTGCAAAGACATTTCAAATAGTTCAATGGGACAGAGAGTGTGGAACAGCCATAACAGTCTGGACATGATTAGTACCCAGGAGTGTGAAGGTGTGTTGAATTTGAGCATTAAAGGTAATGCTAAGTTAAGCAAACGACACTCATTTAGTGCAGACAGTTTTTACAGTCTGAACAGTATTGCCTATCATGAAGGTTGTTATGAGGAAACTCCTCTACATCTGTCTTACTCGGCTAATGGACAGCATATCAGTCAAGGCACGTCAGACAGTTTCAGTCAACCGGAAAGTAATGGAAACCATGTTAATGTAACTGCCAGTTACAATAATTGGAACCATTCTTTGTCAAGCAACATTGATATGGAGGAATATATTTATTTTAAGGAGTCAGAGTGGTATCACCAATGGCTTTCACTTTTGGATCAAGGAATGTGGTGGCCTGCAGATGATGGAGATTGTGGATATTTTGTCTACACTGATTATGAGTATATTTATGTCCTACTGACAGACTGGTCTGGTCAATATGTCTATGCATGTGCTTCAGAAGAAGAGTGGGGAAACGCAGGGGACTTCTATCCTAGTGCTTGGCTGTATAATGAGGTGGTTAAAATTTGTGGCTTTAAGATTCCTCTTTACAATGAAGATGAGCTTCTCTTGCTACCTGGAAATGATCAAAGCGAAGCTGAACTTCTTACTACACCTCTTGACTTATCTGCAGCCTATAGAAAAGGTAACCAGATCATGAATCTAAACTTGGAGCATTTCTCCCAGATGTTTGAGGACTCTATTCTTAATCAATCACAACAGGCACTTGATTTTTCCATTTATCAGTTTAACAAAGTTAGGATGGATACAAGACAACATTTTCAGGACAATTCAGGACAAAATGCCTACTGTGATCCTTCTCAGCAGGCTGTTGACTTGTCATGTTATCATGCTAACCAAAACGTTGCAAATATCAATGGAAGAGGAGTAAAAGAACTGCTATCTCAGAAGGTTTCCATTTCGTTTGGTTATACTCCTACCACAAATTCATCTTCAACAGCTGAATACAGCTGCTACCAGCCCCAACAGAGGCGCCGTTCATCCACTGGAGTACAAGTAAAGCACATAGATGAAATTTCAGAAGAAGAGTGGCGAAAACAAGTACAGACTGGAGAGGAGCAGCCAAATCAATCCATTAAGAAAATATCATCTTTTCTGTCCTCTATTGTTGGAAAAAGTCCTGAAACCAAAACTGTAACTGCCTCAAGGTCACCTATCGATAAAGACATCTTAAACCCAGGGCAGATTCAAAGTAAAGTTACCATAGCCTCAGAAACCCAAAATGTTGATCAGCAAGGCAAACATATTATCTCAACAGGTTTTCAGAGTCTTAAATCAAAGATCATAAAAGTTGACTCGTCTTATGCAACAATCCAGTCTGAGGGTACAAATCAGTTAGTGAAAAATACAACAACACCTGGAGCTTTGTTAACATCTCAACAATTACCAGCGCCCACAACTTACCAGGATACACGCCCTTCATCTCAGAAACCTAAACTAGCTAGACAAGCCACAATGTCACAAGAGTCCTCTGTTTCTTCAACATTGCTGGTTTCTACAATTCCAACCTCCAGAAATTCTCCCAGTGTAACCTCTAAACCAGTTCCTCCAGAAGATTCTCAGGCAGTGGATACAAATGGTGAAAAACCATCTGAGCATTTAGGAGGGTTTTTAAACTTTTTCAAGACAACGGTGGGAATAGAGGAGCCAAAACCAGAGCCCCCTATATCCTCTCAGTCAATAAGTGGACAACAAGACAAAGATAGGCCTACTCCTGTTGGCATACAAAATTTAACCACAAACCAAGAAAAACATGGAATGTCTAGTATTTTTGGGTCAATAGGTGATTTTTTTAACACAGAAAGTCCTCCTCACATGGCATCACAGAAACATCTGCAACAGTCTTCCTCACAGGTGTTATCTGCATCAATGAAAAATGAAATAAACAAGGACTCCCACCAAACAACAATTTCTAAAGGAATTCAGAAACAACAAGGTCATCAGTCAGAATTTTCTAATGTATCACAGTCATTTAAGGTAAAGAGTGTTTCTGCATCTTGTATATCATCTACGGATGCTACCAGAGAACCAGCACCAGGGAGATCTCAAACTATGCCAACAACTGGGGAGACAAAACCAGAAACCTCTTCCAAGCAATCAAGTGGGCTGTTTGGTTTTTCTGTTGGAGATATGTTCTCTGGGACATCATCATCTAAAGACGAAACTTCAGGCAAAGGGCTGCTTTCCATGTTTGCTGGTTCTAATCAGCAACAGGCTCAATCACAAACTGGGTCTGCTACTGCCAAGGAGACACCAGGACTAAGTTTATTTTCTGTGTTTGGTGGCAATACTTCACAGCAATCTTCAACACAAATTGAGTCTTCCAAACAAAATCAAACAACAGGCACTGTCCCTTCAAAAGAAACAACAGGCATGGGGTTACTGTCCATGATCAGTGGTTCTGGCTCTCAGCAGACTTCGCCACAGCCTGGATCCTCAAATCAGACTCCATCAACTGGAACTGATCCACCAAAAGATACACCAGTAACAGGACTACTGTCTATGTTCAGTGGCCCTAATCTTCATCAGACACCACAATCAGGGCCTTCCACTCAGCCTGTATCTCAAAAGACTGAACAACCAAAAGAACCTCTGGGTAAAACTTTGTTTTCTATGTTTGGTGGTTCTGGTCAACAACCAGCTTCGCAGCAGACAGGATCAATTTTTGGTGGAATATTAGCTGGATCCTCGAACTCTAGTGAGAGTCCAGCAAAAGGTTTATTCTCAATGTTTGGAACACAAAACCTGAAACAACCATCTAGTTCTCAGCCAACATCTAAATCAACTTTAGACAATAAAGTTACAGACAGTTTAACAGAATCGGTCTCTGCAACAGGGGCAACTCTTGTGAAAGAAACACCTTCTAAAGGCCTGGTATTCAGTGGTTCCTCTTTTCAACAGCATCTGCCAGATACTCATAATAAGAGTCCAAGAACGGGTTTGCTTCCAGGGTCTGATACACCAAGTCACACATCATCTATACAGCATACTTCTGAATCTGTAAATGAAATGTCCACATTGTCTAATGAACTTAACTCCCAGCCATCCCCACAACAACCAGTGGCACATTCAACCTCTCTTGATAGTAAAGAGTCACAAAGTAAAAGCTTACCTTCCATGGTCACTGGACAAATTTTACAGCCAAACTCTTCTCAAGACTCATTATCAAATGAAACACCTGATAAAGGTGTGTTTTCAAAGGTCAGTAGATCTATTCTTGAACCAGGTGACACACAGGCTACACCAATTTTTAATACAACTAGCCCAGATCCAAAAGCATTGCAAGAAGTATTGCCAAGTAATGATGGTAGTTTTGCATCTTCTGAATCTAGCAAGTCAGCAGCACACCAGGAGGGTTCTTCTGCTTGTACAGCACCTCCGAGTACAGAACCTCCAAAAGATGGAGCAAGCTCAGGATTTCTGTCTATGTTTTCTGTATCAGGTTCTCAAAATACTTCTCAGACTGGATCAATACTTGGAGGGATTTTTCCAAGCTCTCCAGGCTCAAAGGAAATTCCTGGCAAAAATCTGTTTTCTGTGTTTTCTGGTGCTAGTTCACAGCCCAGTTCAGGCAATTCAGGGCACAAAGTTGAAAACAGTATTCCAGGTTCTACTGCTTTTAATGAGTTACCAGGAAAAGGTTTATTTTCTGTGTTTAGTGGGTCAAGTCCACAGCAAGCAACCTCTCATGCATCATCATTATTAGGAGGTATTTTACCTGGAGTAGCTTCAAAAGATACTCCTGGAAAAGGTCTTCTTTCCATGTTCAGTGGTCCCAGTCCATCGTCTACACCCAATAAAACAGGGCAAACAACAAAACCATCAGAAACAGAGGGTCTTTTTAAGGTTACATCATTATTCTCACATGCCACTGAGGATAAATCAAAGACTGGGGGCTTTGGTCTGTTAAATATGACATTCATGGAAGAAAATAAATCTGAGGCAAAGATCCCTCAGGATGATGACTCCAAGCACCCTGCTTCTTTGGCTGATCAAGCAGCCACCACCGCTTCAGTTCTTGTTAATGTGACTGAAAAAGGTTCAGAGCCAACTGCCAAGAAAATAAATAATGAAGGGGGTAACCTAGATGTCATCCATGAGACAAATACTTCTAAGCTTGATGAAGCTTTATCAAAGAATATTGATTCAACCTTTGAGCAAAGTACAAATACAGATTTTCAGCCTAAGCAAATAAATGAAACTGATTCAGCAATGCCCAAAAACTCTAGTTCTGAGGAGCAACCTAGATCTTCTGAACCACAGAAATCTGTCATAGATTCATCAGCTGAAGCAGTCACTGGCTTCATGTCTAAAATGTTCTCTGCAACAAAGTCCTCAGCTGCATCAGGGCCTCAAGCACAGCAAAAAATCTCACTCTTTGGCCTTTCAGGTACTTTACCCACAGAGTCTATAAAAAATGACCTTTTCAGTATGTTCAAACAAGAAACACCTAAATCAACACCACCAACTCCTCAGTCTCTTCAGTCAGTCCAGGATCCAAGTGCACATACTGATTCATTATCATCTTCAAGGAATGTTGCATTGTCTGAAGAAAAAGATGAAGTTGAAAAAACTTTGCTTTTAAAAGAAATGCCTGCTAATGATACTTCGTTGAGTAAATTAACATTAGCAACTGTAGACCCCACAGGAACTTGTCAGCCTTCTGAAACAGTTGTTAAGGAACCTATTATGGAGGATGAAGTAATAAATGACAAACCTATTGTCATTGTTTCCAAACCTGAGGTGACAGAAAAATCGATACCTATTACAGAAAATAGCTCAAAAACAACTCAGCAGCCACCAACATCGGAACCTCAGTCTATATTTAGCATGCCAGGTTTAACAACACCAAGGTTTGGGTTCATGGCTGGTGCTACAGATGCTGGAAAGTCTTTTGGATCTTTCTTTTCTTCACCACCCACAATACAAAATACAGAGGGTACCAAGCTTCTTTCTGGATTAAAGTCATTTTCAGCAGGGCTGTTTCAAGAGGAAAAGCCAGTGACATCAAATGTAGAAACACCAACATCTTTGTTTGGAACTAAATTAGGTTTTCCATGGCAGAAAGAAACTCCAACACCCAAGCAGCAAACAATCCAAACACATGTTGTTACAACCCAGCCAAAAGCTTGTGAAAATAAAGTAGATATTCAAGATAATACAACTGCTAAAATAGGACATGGCCATTTTAAGGAAGAAAATGGTGCTATTACACAGCCTAGTGACGTTAAACAGGAAATGATTACAAACTCTGTAATGAGCTCTGATACTGAACTTCAAAAGGAAAACATTTCAGCAAATGACACAGATAAACCCCAAATTAATGCCTCCACACCTGATCCTTCCTTTCAAAAAGCACTTGAAATCCATATCCAGACCCAACTTCCTACAGATGTCTCATCAGGATTACAGCAGGAGATGGACCTTTTGATTCCAAAAAGGCTAGTAGCAGCATAATAAATGGTTTTGTAAACCATTTATGTTGCAATAGTGATGTTTATATGCACAAAAAAGGATTTATCAGAAATGCTATTTCTAAAAATATGTTTATTTGACCCTTTACAAATTTGATTTGGAAAGGGCATACTCCCCTTGTAAATCGCTTTGGATAAAAGCGTCTGCTAAATGCAAATGTAAATGATTTTTAAATGTATATCCAAAAATTCCACTCAAATTAGTTTTAAGTCAAGTTAGCTAAACTTAATTAGTTTGTGCAAAGTATTTTAAATAATGTAATACCAAAGCATGTCTTATAAAATAAAAAAGTACATTTACTTTTATTTTACTTAAATTTTATTTTATAATTTGTTAATTCTAAGTACAATGATACATTAAGTCATAATCAGTCAATAAGAACATTGATGTGCATGTAAACGCACTTACTAACTAGTTTTAGTTTCAGGTAGTGGATTTCCTTGTGTGATTTGCTTCTCCTCAGTGCTTATGTGTCTTTTGTAACTGTGCTTTGTATCCTTGTGCCTTTGCCTTTCTATTAGTCTATTAATTTTAATAATTTCTATTAGTGTGAAGAATTTAACTAAAATAGTACATTGAGGGTATCTGTATGATCCCAAATAATGCATATAAAGTTAAAGATACAAATAAAGTTTATCATGTAAAAATATCTGTTGAATGTATTTATTTTTCTTTTTAAATTAGTCCTGTGGACTCCAGTCGTTTTGGATCTTCGGGGAACCTCAGTCAAGCTAGTTCTCAGCTCAGCGAGACTGGCCAGGAAAGTGCAGTCTGTTCAGAGGTAGAGGAATCCTACCATTCCTTCCATAACACTGGCTGTCGGCCAACTAGAAATGGGAATCTGCTTACCAACGGACATACTTCCTGGGCAAAGGATGAGGGATTAAAGTCCTCCCAGGATAATGAAAAGAGTATAAGCAGCACTTTGAGAAAGGAAATAGTAGTTCAAGCAGACCAAACACCAGATAAATCTTTCAAAAGGTATGCAATATTTTTATTCTGGTGGCTTATGAGTTGCTGTTGTGTAAATTTAGTGTACATTTCAATTTCATAAGACATTTCTTCCTTCCAGCCTTCGAGGTGATAGGTCACCATTGCCATTCTCTCCATCCAGAGTACGCTGGCTAAAAGCAATCAACAAAGTGAGAGTTCAGCTAAAGGAGGTATAGTAGGGAGATCATGCCCTCCATCTCCTGTTTCTATTCCTTCTCTGGTTTATCCTGTTCCACAGTTTAAGTCAAACATACCCACATCTTAATCCTATAATCCTGCACCAGTTACCAGCATCTTATCAGTGTGTTGATCACAAAATGATCACATTAGTTGATCTACTTACCTTTACTGGCAAGATGCAGGTAAGTATGAATTATAGCATATCACTCAGCTCTTTCATTAACATCTGTTTTCGGATTGGTTGAGTTTTACCTATTTAAATGATAATTAATCCAAAATTGAAATGGCTGCTCATTGATATTTTTAAAGGAAATTGATCTGCGGTTGGTTAGTTGAAACGGGTAGTAAATTACCAGTGTAATCATGGGTGCAATGAGAGTTTGGTATCAGCCAGTTAAAGAATTCTGGATTCTGCTACCCCAGACCTTACAATGTTAATCTGCCCGGGTCAGGATCAGACTCTTAAGGCTGTTGTATGATATCACTGATAAAGTCTCAGGGTGTAATTAAGCAAAGGGAGGCGGTGAGCTGAAAAGATTGTGTTTCTTGAAAAGGTTTTAACTGTGTGAGTGTTTGAAAGAAATTGGGAGACTGGCATGTAACGTTTACAAAGTAAAGTACAAGGTTGTCGGTTTTGTTGAATTAGCCAAACAATGGAATATGCTTTTTTGTCATTTTGCAGTATTTATGACCCAAACCATTTTTTCCCCAGATGGCAGTTTATGCAATGTGGTGGTTCAGTAAATTTTTGAGACACACACGCTTGACTATATTAGTTAGGTCATTCAAAAGACTTCCATTGATTTTATATCAGGCTAATGGTATTTTCTATTCTCCAACCCCACCTCTTCCTCTAAACGTAACTGACACAAACATGTCCATGACATTACATTTAAAGAAAAACATGGTTTGTGTGATTTATGAGCCTTTTTGTTTAATGAGGACCAGTAAAATATCCTTACAAGTTGGTCATATTTTACTACGTTAGGAGGACATTTGCCCCTCACAAGTATAGCTAAACCTGTACACACACACAGTTAAATGTGTACGTGTGTATATAGTTAAATACATTTTAATAGCATATATAATGTTAAAAACATTATAATGTAATATTATAATGTAGTAAGTATTATTTTTATATTCTGTGGTTTATTGTATTAATGTATGGCAGACATATGTTGCCTCTCTCTCTCTCTCTCTCTCTCTCTCACTCTGACTCTCTCTCTCTGTCTCTCTCTCTTTCTCTTTCTCCTTGACAGCCAGTAATTAGCTATGCTGTGGTCCACCTTCATTTCTAGTTTGTAAGCCACTGTAAATAAATCAACAATGCAAAACTCTCTATACTGATCTGTTTTGATCATCCCACCACTGAGTCTTATATAGCAATTTATAGTGTCAATAATAAAAAAGGACAAATCAATGTAGTTGTATATGTAATGTATATGGTGTAATGTATATGCAGCTTAGTTTGCTTTAGGTACAAGTGCCCACTCAAGATTTAATACAAGAATTCATATATCCATTTATATGTATGAAGTTTCCAGGTCTAATTCAGGCAGGTGCAATAATTTATTCCATTACACTAATGCCACTAAAGCTAATTAAGCGGTCTGGCATACGACACTCTTGATTGAGGCTCCATTATAATGATTGGTGCTTGAAAGTTGCTGGTGACGCTTGTATTAAAGTCGGGTAGGTAAATACAGTGGAAGTTACTAGGTGTGGTGTAGCACATTGCTACAGTGTGTGTAATGTATTTTCCAGTAAGTTTAGCTGTATTATAACATTTTTATCTTAATAGATTTATGGCCACACAGCATTTCCTATTCTGGTTTTACTCCTTGCACACACAGAAATACACAGAAGGAGACATTGAAATGTTTAATAAGGGTGGGCACACAGCACGAAAATGTCAAGAAGAGAGACAGAGCACTGGCATTCAGACAATTGCATATTAGCTTTGTGCTTGACTACATCTTCAGAAGGGAGAGAAAGGGAAAGGGAGAGAGAGGGAAAGGGAGAGAGAGGGA
>JAZGTK010005874.1:0-21686 GCA_036877625.1 Ambastaia sidthimunki
CCCCTATTACTGTAATGTCACACCCAAAGGTAGGATGGGCGATATTTTCCAGAAACATTTTTGTTATGCTGTTTGAAGTCTCCTCATGATGTAAATATATTTACATGTATATATATCATCTTTGGAAGGTGTAGGACTGTAAAATGTTTGTCCAATCATTGCATTCGGTCCAGCTTCAGTAATAGGATACTTGCCTGTCAAACTGTGTATTTGTTTGGCTTAATTATAACTTGTCACAGTGCCTTGAGAACTAATTTTTGTGCCTGTACACATTGTTATATGTTTCACAGAAAAATATGGTGTCGTTCCAAAGAAGTGTTTCCCTGAGTCTCACAGCTCCGAGGCTTCCCGCAGAATGAACGATATTCTTAATCACAAGGTTGGTTTGAAATCTGCTGGGGTCATAGGTTATATTTATTAGTTATTGTGTGGCACCTGATTCTGTACAACCATATGTCCTTCCCTTTCATTGTATAACACTGGTTGTTATTTGTGTTTGTTTTGTTTGTGTTTCAGTTGAGAGAGTATTGCCTAAGGCTGAGGAACATGGTGGCCAGTGAAGCCACAAAAGCTGAGCTGTTTGACACTATAGACACCATGATTGAAGAGGTGAGTTTGATTTGCTTAAGCTGATGCGACCTATCACAACCTTTATTCTGGGTTAACAGAACGTCAACTCTCTCATGGGCCAGATGGGGGCGCTGTACGACCGGTTTTGAGAAGCTGATTGGCAATATTCAGAGGTTACCTGTCACAACCCTTTCACAGCTTCAATACGGTTTCAAACTATTGCAGATTTCCCATAAACACAGAAAACGGTCGAACCGTGAACCTTACCTTACCAGCATTACTTTTCGTAACGACAGGATTTGCAACTCTCTGTTCCTTATCGGCAGTTGCCAGCTTTGAGGAACCGCAGCTGCCGTATCAGCTCTCAGAGACGCAGAAAAGCTTTCCACAACGCTTCCACAATCAACAAACCCACAGACACCTTGATCAGTACTTTTTATGTAATCTATAACATTTATGCCATCTCGAATTAAGTTAAAGCCTTTTTCCCCACATTGATTTAACGTAGTTATGTAGAAAAGATTTAAGGAAACCAAACCAAGTTTTTTGGTATTTTGTACCAAATACTAAATATCTTAGAACTTCTGAAATGTAATTTATTTTCATATTTCAATTCAGCTTTTACTCAAATTGGTATAAGAAAACTCAATTCATATCATTTTCAGAAGTGTTTTTATATCAGACACGTAAGCTTCAGTTTAAATTGTTAKTACTTACATGTTGTAAATATAATTAGGGCTTGTGGTGGCAACATGCACATCAATAATTAAACAGACATTTATCAAGCAGCTGGGCAATAACAATGTCCACCACCTGCGAACCAAATGTCCCGGTTTTGTCAATATCGGTGTGTTTATTTGAATATACCTTTTATATGTTTGCCCGCAATTGTGTGTGCGCGAGAGCAAGCGCCCGCAGGAGTTGATGACAGAATGTTCCACAAACATGATTGTTATCTTGTGTCTGTCGTTGAGTGGCAAAGGCAATCTCTGGCAATATTACTATACCTCCACCATCTGCAGAGACCCGAGAACGCATCTGAGTTAATATCACTCGAAGCTTGCGCTCGGTTCCTCTTTTCCAGGACGCTGCCCCAAGCATGATGTGCTTCCATGTTTATCTGCTTGTGAAACATATTCTCCTGTTTCTCGCATATGCATCACGTTCTCCTGTTTTTTTGGGGTGTTTGTTGTTGACCTGGTGTTGGTTTGTTTTGTGTAACACTTCACTAGTAGAGGAGAATTAATTGTGTGCATTTCTGTTACTTGTATCAAAAATGACATTTGCAGGCTTTTGATTTCAGACTTTTTTGTTATAACATTTGTTGTGATTTTTGTGATTAGTTCTTGATGTTTCTCCAGCATAGGTGCTGCTCAGTTAGGAGTCACTGGTTTGACTACTGTCTGCCTCACTTTTATTACCTGTATATAAATAGTTGGCCTTTCTGCTTTTTGTTACGTGGGTGATATGACATGAACCAGGAACGGATTATATGTACTTGCATGTATATGTGTGTTTTCTCAGAACTACAGGCAGATCAAAGACACTTTTAAGTGGTGTATGGGATGGCAGTACTGACTTAGACCCTGGACTGGAGAGCTTCACTCTGAACTGGGTCTGACAGGTCTCTGTGCTGCAGAACTTGCAGCTCTAATGCAGCAGCTTCCTGTGATGCGCAGCCTCATTCTAATGCTAATTGTTGCATCTGATTTAATTTACCGAAAACTTCGAAATGTGGGCGAAGATTTGTTTCCTCATTGTGACATCACAAAGTCACAAAACACTTAAAGTGACTTTTTATTTTTGCAGCTTACTTTCAATAAATTATTTTTATGCGGTTAGGAACAAAAAACGAATCTGCAAATACACGGTCATATATTGAAATTACCTTTTAAACTTTATTTGTCAGCGTCTATAAGGGCTGCATGTGTTAACGTTTAGAGGTGAAGGTAAGCAAGTCTCTAATACACAGAGTGTCTGATGCTTCAAATTATATTTTGGCTATGAGTTTTATCACCCATGTAACTAAACCAGGAAGGCAAATGGTTTGGCAAAATTATTGATATGACGTCTTGTCTTGCCCTTTGTTATTATGTTTTCCTCCTCGTAAAGCTTTGTTTGGAAAAACAGATGCAAACAAACAAAAATTAGTCGCTGTGGTCTCGGTAACAGTGTCTGCTGGTTTTACAGAAAGACAGATGTTTATGGTAAAGAGTATGTAAACAGTCATGTACCCTAAAACAGACTGCAGGATTTGTGCCAAGTCACGGCTTCGTATGTCCAGCCAGTGGCATAAAGAGATTGTCTACACTTGTGGTCCTTTCTCAGTTCAGTTACCTAATGTATGAGCAATGTAACGTACTTTCCCATCTACAGCACACTGTGTGCACATGAGGGCATGTTATTCAACCAGTAGCAGGTGTTTATGGTCCCAGATAAGACAGTATCTCAGCCTACAGGAATGGGAGGGGACAACTAGATCTTCCATTTCTTGGTCTGGATGTTCCTCATGTCAGATCTTTGCCACATGCAGTTTCTGAAACCACCATATAGTGTTAGGTGTAAGATGTTGAAAATATACAGTGTATTTTAATTAAGCAAAATCAACCAATCAGTGGATTATTTAAAGAGATAGGTCACCCAAAAATGAGAACGTATTATTAATTTACTTTGTGTCACTCCAAACCTGTATGAGTTTTTTCTCTTTAGTGGAAAACACAAAAGAAGATGATGTCAAATGTTTTGCGTCCATACAATAGAAGCCAATGGGTGCCACTCATGTTTGGCTACCAACATGTTTCAGAATATGTTATTTTATGTTCCCTGAAAGCAAAAAAGTTATACAGGTTTTGGAGGACATGGGGAAAGTAAATGATTAAAGAATTTTCATTTTGGTTGAGCTGTCTTTTAAAGTTGTCTCTACACATTGAGTAGTTTAATTTTTACTTTAAGTGTAATATTATTTTTGGTTCTTGCTGTTATTTAAAATGATGGGGAGAGACAGGAAAATATATTGTTAGCCTTTCAAACGTCATGAGCCAAATTTGAACTCTCATTGCCTGCTTAAGCACCATTGATCAGTGTGTTGGAGTATGTGTGCTAACAGCTAGGCCATGGCTCTTTTTTGTTTTAAATGTAAACATTTTCCCATAATCCTTTACAAATGCTCCGTCCAATCAGCTTGGGCTTTCATAATGTTACGGATCCAGTGCATTTGATGCAGAAGCAATTACGCCAGTTATAACATCAGTTATACCGTTTAGTTTGTACAATAAGCCATCAGCTCTGGGCCACACAGAAACAAACAACAACCATTTCAGGATAATTCAAACATTTCATCCGTACACCTTGGTCTTGTTAAGCCAGGTTCGCGCACAGCGTACGCAAGTCGCTCTGATCCTGCACGATCCAGAGTCAAAGCATGACAGAACAGCCAGAGGAGCTGAGATTCAGTGCGTTTTGTTTGACTAAAGTTGAAGATTTACATTGTGTTGTGCCGTGCTCATCTTCCCAGTCTGAGCCAGCCAGTCGAAACTCCAGGCTATTCCTGCTGCCCTCTGGCCACCCAGCCACTGGCAGGTGTTTCAATATTGACTCGCTAGCTTTGCACTAACGTCATCCAGTCTCGACCATTGTTTTGCCCGAGCGGCACTTTTCAACAGGCAAAAACATGGGCGCCCGTGTTGTTTGGATGGTCCGGCACGTTTATCTAACCTGCCAAGGAAGAGGGAGGACATGAGAGCGTGAGATGTAGAGGCTGTTTGTGCGGTTGGAGCATCTGGGTCCAACACCGGGTCAACGGGGGGAAAACGGGCCGGGCCCTGCTGGTATTTACTCTCCCTCTGGGGAGACCGAATAGAAAAAACAAACTTAAACACTAAATGGTTCTTTTTCCGGGATAGAGCTGGAATAGAGTTGGTTAGCCTGTACGTGTATCAAAAGATTACAGTAAAGAGAAATCTGTACATGGCCATGGAAAACAAAGGCTTATAGCATCAGTTCATTCAAAAGTGAAAATTTTGTTGTAATATTTTCACTGTCATGTCATTCCAAGCCTGTAAAACTTAATTCTGTGGAACACAAAGATGTCCGAACTTGTTTCCCATACAATGAAAGTAGATGCTTAATTATACTGTCAAGATTTACCATAAACTTTGTTGATATGGCTTGTTATATTCCAAGTAAACAATACATTTATTATTTTATTCCAATAAACAGCCCAGAACCAAGTCCACTGTTTACAGAAAGTCTTCCCCCAATAGCAGAATTTTTATTTTGATCAATGAACTGCTTTTAAAAACTTAGAAAGTAAAAAATGTATAATGTCATGTCTCCGTATTCACAGTATGAGATTTTATTTGTCTGAAAGTCAATAGGAAATAATCAGCCATAAATATTAAGTTGGTCTCATTTATCTTTGTTGATTCACTTCCCAGCATTGGCCAAAAACAGGAGCAAAGCATCTTATCTGTGCAGCTTTTTGCCTTCCTGTCTGTGCGTGTTTGTGATGGACCCGCGTGCATCATAAAGGTCATGTTAATCTTGGCTACCAGAAATCCGCGTTCCAATATATAAAGCTGAGGCCACGGTCAGGAGAGGGAGGAAATGCCTAAGATTGCTCTTTTGGAGTTACAAAGGCTAAGTTCTGAGAACTAAAAACAGTTGGAGTTTGGAGTAGTGTAACAGAGACCACCAGAGCCCAGTCAAACATGGGAAATCTGAACACAGTGTTTGTGTTCCTACCACTCATCTCAGTTACACCCTGTCGATGTGGTTGGTTGTCTTTGCTTTTATTTAAGATATCACAATCCATATGTCATCTGTCTTTGTAGAGTTCAAACTTACCACAACCTTTCAATTAACTGTGTTTAAAATTTAGATGCTGGTTAGGTGCCGTAAAGCTTATAGGGGTATTTCACCCACTCATTTTTTTCCATCATTTACATAGTTATTCCAAACTTACAGGACTTTTTTTCTTTTGTGGAACATAATACAATAAAAAGAAGAGTTAAAGAAGATATTTTGAGAAATGTGCCAGTGGTTTTGTGTCCATACAATGGAAGTCAATGGGTGCCACTGTTGTTTGGTTACCAACGTACTTCAAGATATCTTCTCGCCTAATAATGTTATGAGGACAGTCCTTATTAAATGTTTGTTTAATTTTAAAGCGTTCTGTTCATGTAGCTCATTTGGTAAAGTATTGCGCTAGCAATGCAAAGGTTGAGGGTTCAATTCCCAGGGAATGCATGTACTGATAAATTGTATATATTGACTGTGCTGTAAGTCTGCAAAAAGCGTCTGCAAAATGCAAAAATGTGAATGTTGCACTTACTGATAAAATATTGTTGAAAGTGCACTGTAAACCAAATGTATAAATACAAATGTTTCTTATCTTCAATGTTTGCAGGTGTTTCGAGTTGTTAGTGTATGTCTGGGCAGTCCTCCAGACACCATCTGTTGGGAATACCGGGATAAAGACAAGAACTTCCACCGCATGGGACCTTTGACTCCTCAGGAGTTCTACACAAAGCATGTCAAGCCCCTTTACAATCTTCAGAACAAGGTACAAATCGAAGCTACAACTTCTTCCATCATCTCACAGTTGAAGGACTTATAGATTGCATAACACTCTTGGTTTCCTGTGCAGATTTGTCTGGTTAATGACCCTCGGCCCCAGAACAACTACGGCAAGCTGTACAGTGTGGAGTTTCTGGGTAACATGGTGGGCGGCCGTAAAACTCTGTACAACAACCAGCCCATCGAGCTTCTGAAGAAAGCTGCTGCAGACTCCATCAAAAGTGGAGAGGTATCGTTTGTTTGTTTGGAGTAACATCTTTAAGACATCAGATAGACTATAAATAGGATCTATGCCTGATATTTTGTTTAGGAGGTGTAAATAGGTTTTGCCCACCAAATGATTGGAGATAACCATAAGGAAATTAAAGGGGTCGTTCACTCAAAAATGAAATTGTTTTATCATTTGACATTTACCCTCACGTTAGTCCAAACCTTTATGACTTTTTGCTTCTGAGGAACATAAAAAAATACTTTGTTATACGTTGGTAACCAAACAGCAGTGCCCATTGACTTCCATTTTATGGACACAAAACCACAGAGACATTTCTCAAAATATCTTCTTTTGTGTTCCACAGAAGAAAAAAGTCATTTAGGTTTGAAATGACATGAGGGTGAGTGAATGATGAAAAAACATTCAATTTTGGGTGAGCTGTCCCTTTAAATTGGGATGATGTAATGATCAAAAAGGCTGTCACTTTTCAGAAACGATAGTTAATGATATTAATGTTGGTTTCCTTCCAAACACTGCAGTAATTAATGTAATAACTGACCTGCTGAAAGTGGATTTTGCCACATCTGTATCAATTAGTGTCATCTGTTATCAGGCTGTGTGGTTCGGCTGTGATGTAGGCAAGCATTTCCATAGCAAACTGGGCATCAATGACATGAATGTGTAAGTATTGCCTTTCTCTTCTGGTAAAATAAGATGTCTGTGAGTGTTTTTAATAATAACACACACTGGCTGCGTGTGTAGGTTTAACCATGAGCTGGTGTTTGGCGTCTCGGTGAAAAACTTATCTAAGGCAGAAAGGTTGATTTACGGAGACTCCCTGATGACGCATGCCATGATTCTGACCGCCGTTACCGACAAGGTACGGAAAACACGACGCATGCTGAGTGCTGCAGGAACAGGAAGTTGCGCAATATGTAACGGATTTAATGACCGGTGCAGTGACCTCATGGGTCATGACCCTGTCTGCTCATTAAAGGCTCTTACTGTTATTTTGAATTTTTGTAACTCTCTGGCGGACATCCGTTTTATTTTAATTGCCAGCCAATTATTTTGAGATTACTGTCAAGTAATACATCCCAGTTTGGTTTCCTTTGATACCCATTTCATTATTCTTTTGTATCTTTAAAAATCTCAAAGATTTATATTGAAAGGAGACCCAAACATAGCACAGAAATATAGGCAACCACCTGGCAACACCCTAGCAACTATCCAAAACATCCTAGTAACTGCATAGCAACACAAAAAAAACAGCACACCTTATTGACTGCATAGCAACCTATGCTTGGGCAAACACTATTCAAACTGTATAAAAATGTAAAAGTCTAAGTTCAAATACAGGATGTTGCCATATAGGATGTTTTTGTCTGTTTGTTTTTTTTGTCCTTGTCAAATTAATTCCAAGCAAGAGAGTTAAAGTATTTGCTGTAATCTCTGTTTGTCTCTGCTCAGAATGGGAAGGAGGGATGCTACGAAAAGTGGCGTGTGGAGAACTCGTGGGGAGACGACCGTGGGAATAAAGGTGAGAGGTCTCCACCGGTCTGCCTCTCTCACACACGCTTTGTAGTTCACAGATATTTGGCTTTTCACATTGAATAATTCAATTTGTTGAAGGATTACCTCTGGGGCCTGACTTCATAATTAACTTTTGTGTGAGAAGACAGAGTCGGATATTTGATTTAGCACGGGCTCTGAGCTGGGCCCCTCAGAGGTTAAAAACAGGCGGGCACATATTTGCTAATCAGAGGGGCACATCTGTAGATTCACTCACAGCTGTCTATACCCACTGTCTTATTTAAAACAGACATTACATTGAGCTTTGTAGAGAGTCTGGAGAGAGAAAGTGTGTGTGTTGTTTTTTTTTAATCATTATGGGGACCAAACGTCCCTACAAGGATGGCAAAAGTCACACACACCTACATTGTGGTGACCATTTAAACATACTAAATGATGCAAAAATGTTTCTGGGAGGGTTAGGTTTAGGGTGGGGGTTACAGGATGGAATATACAGTTTGTACAGTATAAAAGTCATTATGTCTATATTAAGTTCTCACACAGCATAGAAACCTAACGTGTGTGTGTGTGTGTGTGTGTGTACAGACTTCCTTGGACCTGCATTCCTTAGCAGATTAAGGTATCAAGGCAGATCACTCCATTTGTGTGTATGAAAAGTTCAGAGGTTGCTCTGAAGCACGTCATATCTTTGTGCGTGTGGAAAATACTTTCCTAAGGAACTATGATTTTCACTTAATAAGGATGATAAGAAAGACAAAAATAACAATCAGAATATCAAAGCGATGCGGAGCCAAGCATCACTCAGATATCCTTCAGAAAATGTTAAATATTGTTGTGCAGTATTTACAAGTTTGTTTTACCTATAATATATAAAACAGATGCTGTTAGACATGATTAGTAATGTATGTATTTAAATTACTAATCACAGCTGTATATGAGCTCAAAACAACTGACAGCCTGCGAAGGAATCTGTGCTTTTTTGTGGCAATACTTATTTGACAGCCAGAGGAGGGGAGAGCAGATTTTTTTAGTGCAGGAAAGAGGAAAAAATGTGTTCATAAGGTCGGCTGGGTTAATGGCTCTCAAATTGGTCATAACAGTTGTTTCCCCTGGAGATTAGACAGTAATGAGATATGTTGGGTTGAAGTTTCTTGGAAGAATAAATGCTTCAGACCTCGAAGATTGATTATTCCTGCCTAGTTTTGCTTCCTTAGATATTGTCTCAAACCAGAGGCTGTAGGGTAATTGTGTAACTGATTTTGACAGAACATTTATAATGCTGTAAACTGGTGGCCGCTGTAGCTCGTAAAACTCTAAGCCTGTCAAAATGAAACCCTTCAGGATTGTGTGATTTTTATTTCGAACTCAAACAAAAGATCTTGTAGCTTCCAGGATTTCTAGCTGAGTAAATATTTGTGATGTTTTGTAGCAGAAATCAGGAGGTTCTTTAAATTTAGAATCGTTTGTTTCGGAGTTTTGCCTCATTAAAAGTCCGCTGCCAAGCGAGGATGATTCACATCTGATTCACATTCACATCTGAACTGAATTGAGGTACTGATGAGGAAAACCAAATATCCAGCATGGCAGCGGTTGTAATGTTTTATTTGTTCTCTGTGCGTTCTGCTCTGTTTCACTGGGTGTTTTTTCTGCTCGTTGGCCTGGTTGACAGGTCTTACGCTGCGTTCCAGACAACGTCGCAGGCAGGAATACCCAGGAATACCTCAAAGTGTTCCAGCCAATATAGTCACAGTTAAATGTAAACATAACACGCAATGTTATTTATTAAGACTGTGTAACTGGTTAATGAGCAAAATTGATGCAAGAAAACTTCTAAATGTAGATACGTATCTGTCTTAAATGTAGGGTTTTTATGCAAGTTGAAAGTGTCTTCACATCTTGATAGGTAGAAGTGGTCTAAACATTTTATATATAAATATGTATCTTCTGTGAAAGATGTGAAACATAAAATGTTCGTCCAATCAGTGCATTCGGGCCCAATGCATTGATAGGATGTCCTACTTTCCTGTCAATATGCATGCATTCATGTGTTGGAGGAGGCGTGGCTTTGGAGAACACAGAAGCTAGCTTTCAAAGCTAGCCTGCTATTGCTAGCCTCACTGAAATTGTCTACCCTACCTTAACATGCAATATTAAGAATCTTAAAAGTTGTTTCAAAAGTTGTTCTTTTTCTTAGAAACAATGTTATATGCTGAGGCCGGGGTTGTGTGATCTTGAATGTCCAAGAGAGATCTTGTAAACGACTGCGCCGTTTCAATGGTCGTTATAAGTAGGAGGCTTTAATCTTGCACATTGCTACAGTAAACTTTATCATTATCTACTTCCTGCTTTTAGCAGGGCGAAACTCTGCTAAATGTCAAGTGTAATGATTTAACACAGAGCTGATGAAGAACACCAGTGATCAGTATGCACACTTAATGAGATGTAATGCTAAAATTCTCTGTTGTGTATTTTTATAAGTGTGCTATTCATTGTAATGGGAGGTGGAGGTAAAGAGGTGAGAACAGACAGGGGTGAAGCTCGATACCGCCCTGTGGAATAATAGAAAACACACAGTACAGATGAAGGGAGATTCAGAAAGTCTCTGTTTATAGCACAACCTACTTTAACTTCAGATTTGGCAGCACTTAACACTGTTTGCTGTTTAAGTTTTACTCGCAAGCTAATCGGCTTTCATTGTGTGACGAACAATCCCGCCTCACACGTCTGGCGGTAAACCGGAAATAACCGGTTTAGACTTAGGGTTAGACTTTCGCACTTTATACAGTACTTAATCGCTGGTTTAATTAGCAGATATGAGCTGTTACAAAACCTAACCAGCTGCCCGTTTTCAATTAGAATGTAGAATTTATTATTTATTTGTTATTAAAAACATGGAGGCATGATCATGTGTTGTTGCCCATAGCCAATGTGGGGACCAAAACAAGGTCCTGTATACATGAAGCTACCATTAGACCAGCTGTATTAAATGTGTTCGTGTAGATAATGAATAGACAAGGTCTTAACAGAGCTTCTGCACAGCAAATGAAACCCCACAGCGGCACGATTGTGCTCCAATATCTCTCCCTCGCTCATCTCTCATTTTCCTTGTTTATCTTGTCCGAGACTCATCTCTGCCTCTCTCTCTGTTTCTCTTCCTGCAGGATATCTGATCATGACAGATGAGTGGTTCTCAGAGTACGTGTACGAGGTGGTAGTGGATAAGAGTTTCCTTGCTTCTGAAGTGCTAGAGGTCATGCATCAGGACCCCATTGTCCTCCCGGCCTGGGACCCCATGGGAGCCCTTGCATAGCCACGGAAGCCAATTGGTGGCAGAACCAATCAAATCTCAGCCTGTTTTTCAATGACTCCGCCCCAACTGGTTTTACCCCTCACAACATCACCCCCCAAAAGCCTGTTCTAGATTACAAAAATAAAGTTTTTTTGCTGCTTTTTTATTACCACTGGACTCTCAGTGTAAAGTCATTTCATACAGTGTTTGAGTGCTCAAATTGAATAGCTAAGTAGCTGACAATCTTATAGCCGTTTCACATCTGGTGACCATAAATAAGTCTACGAGCGGGTGGTTTTAATAGACAGAAAAGATCAATTTATAATTGAACTTGAACAAAGACTAGTTAAATTGATTTGACTTGACTTATGTGGTAAATCAAATTAACCTCCGTTAATTCCTCTTAATTACATCTATAAACAAAACAACATACAAAACAACTTTTGACACATAAAACTTTAAGATAAACTATTCATTCCAAACTCAAGCGGTATATACATGTGTTGTGGGTCTGATATTACAACGATTCTTGCTGTTTATCCTTTCAACACAGCCAAAATGGAGAAAGTCTGTTCATAATCAAACTGACTGAAGGTCTGTTCGGTCCAAAAACCTGTAGTTTGTTGGCTGTTAGCTAGGTTACGTCAGCTAGCCGATAATTGTAGATCTTTGCCAGCAAACTTTCTCGTTTTTATCTCCATGTCAGTTTGGATGGCTTCAGCGGCAGACTGTTCCTTTAAGACTCCCGCAGAGCAAACCTCCAGCGCTTTTATAAAATGATATTATCAGATTATTTTAGATGGATTCAACACTGTATTTTTTCCATAGCCTCAGAAAGACGTAGTACCTCGTTGAACTTTGAAGGGCCCTGGGTCATAGGAAATACCTGGGCCTTACACAAGAATAAGCATTTGGATGGGAATTTTAAAGGACTCTGAGGAACCTTTTTGTTGGCTGTTCCATTGAACAATTAGGCCTCTGAGTTCTCATTCAAATACAATGTTTCCAAGAACTCTTTTGCTGTGCAGTGTTTTGACCGACAACTTGATTGAATGTTTGTTATAATGATTTTGCCCGGTCTTCTTTACATCCACCACACAATTAGGTCTTAAAAGAAAAGTGCAAAACTTAAGCTTCTTTTTTCCTCCATAAAAATCTGTTTCACCTAGTTTAGACCCCCCTCCCTCCCAGTCGTGCCTCTCAGTTCATTAGACTTGTTGCGGATTAACCTACTAGCTCAGACAGATTGGAAAGTCTTGCTGCTCTCTGTACTGTAAGCGTGACTGTTTGTCCTGCAGAAAAGTGTGAATATTTAGTGTATCGTGAGGGTGTATCGAGGAACGACTGTTGTGAGCGTCTGTCTGCCGGCAAACCAACGACGACAATGTCTCGACTGCCCTTGTATGTTTGTCTTTTGGGATTTAAAACAGGTTTGTAGCATCTATTACGTCTATGTTTAAAATACACACAGACGTTCAAGACAAAAACAAGGTAATCAGTGGGACAGCCTCTTGCAGACGTCTGTGAGAAAATATTTGATCAGAATTTCAGTGGACTGCATGCCACTGGTCTTTAATGCTCTCTGTGCCGTATTCAGATGTGCCTAATGGTTTATATGCTTGTATTTAAAAGTTAAAAACACTGTATGTGTTGTCCCCTCCCACCACGGGCCCTGGAGGGATGCCACAAACACCGTGATTGTTTAAACATGAACTACAGAACTCATCTGGATATCTGTAAGGTAGGTCTCACCTTTCTCCATCTTTCCATCCCTGCACTGTTTAAATCTATTTTGTTGCAATCTAATACTTTTTAGTTCTGATTTGTTTGGAAAGTTTAAAAATTGTGTAATAATTTCTCAGTGTTTTAGTATAATAATCAAATACCTTCTGGTTATGATTGTGGTAGTATTTGTTAATATTTAAATACAACGTCCTACGCAAAACAATTTGACTGCAGTTCCTCGCTCCTCTGCAGAGGGCGCTGTCCCTCCCCAAATATATCCATCGAACATCTCAAAAACTCGCAGCGGAAAGAGATGATACGTATAAAAGTACCAAATAGTTATCAGTGAGTCATTAATTAGATACACTTAAGTATTTAGAGATGTGTGTGATAACATCCATTATTCATTTTAAGATTTAAATAATTTTGTACCTTTGTATTATAAATCTTCACCTGTGTTTACTCTTCTAAAGCACCTCAACTTGTGGGTGATTGTTTTCAAACCTTCACTAAAATATAGATTTTTGGGACGGTTGTTTAATAATTTGGCTGGACCTGGTTGTGTAGGGCTGCACTGTTACCTAATTCAATAATACTTGTTGTGTCATTGTTATCTCTCAATAAGACTTATTTATTAGATCATTACCTAAACAAGCTTGTCTTTAGGTCTTAAAAAATAAATAAAAATGCATGATAATTTAGTTATGAATGGTGTTTATCATAAAATATGCAACTTTTTTTATAAGAATTTAATTTTATAGTGAGTTTTTAACCATAAACAAATGATTAATATCTATTGATTTTTGTATAAATATGGGGGTGGGAGGGGTTAATTGTTGAGAGTTACTCTAGTCTACACCCCTGTGTAGTGCACCCTCTCTAGGGTATATACAGTAAGACTTGATAGCCATACATTAATCATGACATAACAATAATGCATTTCCTGTAACCTGCTTTGTGTGTGTGTGTGTGTGTGTGTTCTGTGGAAAATGCCTTGAGGTCATAGCTTATATTCAAGAAAACAAAGACATTTTAAGCATCAATGATGCCAATGTTGGATTATTAATTATTACACTAAAATACGTCTAGACAAATGAAGCTTTATTTTTTCACTTAGCCTGTTGTCACAATGTTTTGATGTTTAATTCTCAGCTGTTAACAAACACCATTAGCTGTGTTACTATTGACCACAGATAATTAGAAGAACAAAATAAATTTACATAAAACATTCCTGTTGATTCAGCTACATTTATTGACTTTTAAAACTATTTAATGTTTAGATACTGCACTTATCTACAGTCTAAATATCCACATGGAAATGACACAGACAGTTGTATCACTGAAATCTTGTTGTTTACAATTAGGTTTGCAGCTGTATGTGTATTTTATACTTTCGTTATGGAAATTAAAGGATGATGTAAAGGCTTTTTACCCAATCAGATCACTGTTAGAAAATAGACCTTTGATTTATATACTTTAGAATGCTTAAATACATGCTTAATATATCTATAAACAGACTTTCTTTTAAATTATTATAAATTAAAAAAAATGGATTTGGATATATTGAAGAAGCTGCATTTGTATTATTTTATAGCTTTATTATTATTATAAAATGGGGAAATTACTACTTTAAAATAAAATTAGCAGGTATTGTCCAAACTTTTACTAGTAGTGTGTGTATACAATATTACTCAGATAAAGACATCAGCACTTCTTTTGAACTAATAGCCGGTAACTACTAATCCTGATGTTGATTGAAGATGTGATGGGTAAGTAGAATATGCTAGTGGGATTTTGAGAATGTGGGTCAGGCCTCCATTGACACAAATAAATGTGCTGTGAATGGATGCACGTATGACATACTGAAATTCTCCCTTCATCTCTTTAGTTTTGCATGAACAGATGTGTGTCAGAGGTAATAATTATATCAGAATTGTGGCTATATACAAGCTGAAACGCTTTAGGGTTACAGTTACTTTTAGGGCTGCTCAGATCTAATAAACGACACCCATATAATTTTTATGATGCTTTACAAACAAACTAAGAAACAGGTGATGAAAGCAAGTTCAGTGAGTATCAACAAAACCGGAAAGAAAATGAAACGGATGGGCCAAACCTGTTTTCACAAACCTGACTTAATAAACAATAACTGAACATCTGCGTGTTAAATAAGACTTTCAAATGCACTGAAAAAAAAACAATGTGTCAGAGTTTTGGTTGGGTAAAATAGACCAAAAGGAAAGAAAGATTGAGTGAGAGAGGGAAAAAGAGAGAGAGCAAGTGTGAGGGGGGTGTGTCTTGAGCGGCGGGCTTTCAGGGACGGTGTTGGTCCCCACCCTAACACAGACCCCCACAGAACTGCTCAACTGCAACACGGTAAGCTCTCACTGCGCATGATGTTTGCGGCTGCTTGTGTTAATGGAGCAATTTTCAGGTGACAAGTCATTGCTTGTGTCTGTCTGTACACGCCTGCACGCGTAACAATGTTTCTCTGCCTGTTCTGCATTGGTTCTGTAGTATGTCAAAAGTTTCATGTTGATTTATTGTGGTAATTACAGTGTTAGCAAACTAACTTGCCTCAAATCTTTAGCTTGCACGTTTTTGTGCATGTTTGTTTCTGTTGGTTAGTTCTGCTGCAGTTGTGAATTTAAAGTTTGCAAAGCAAAACTTTTGTGGCACTTGTAATGATGCTAAAATGGTGCAAAAAGTTTTTTTATTTTTACAAATTGTTGTTTTATTTCAGTATTTACTGACTTTAATGTACTGCTTATTTATTTTATTGCAGTTGATTTTTATGTCTATATCACATGTCTGATAATTAAGATTGTGGTAAATGGTTTATGTCTGATAATAAAGATTGTGGTAAATTGGTTATTTTAGATACAGACCTGGCTGAACCTCTTGGTATTCTTGGTAACTCCCTCAATAACAGCTGTACTTATCTTGGCCTTACCTGTTATCTTTGACTATAGACAATATTGAGTCAGGATGTGTGTAAGAGAGGCTCATTGGTGGCTCGGTTTAGTGTGTGTAAGAGAGTCAATAATGTAATCAGGCAGTTTACTGAACAAACTAGCTTTGCAGAGATAATTAACTGGAAACCATCTAGCTGCAAATTAAATGCGATGTTTTCTTCATTTGTCGCTATTAGATAATCTGTCCCGAAAAGCATGTTAAAAATAGATAGATGTGAAATAAAAAGTATGCAAACTTTTGCCACCTTTATTCCTTAGAATTAAACAGAGACGTTTTTCATTTTTTCCATATTAAAATGGTTGTGCGTTGGTTTCCTTTACGTGCTCTGAGATTTGATGTAATTTATACGTAGGAATTAATTGTATTGATAACTTGCCATGCTGAACATTTAAGCCTTTAACTTTTTGTCTTTTTTCAGCAGTGCGAAACGTTTTCCACCTTCTCCGCGGCTATCATAAAACGATTAATAGTATTGTATTTTTCCCCGAATGTGTTTTAGAGGAACAAATTATTCACTTCGAATAAATAATAAACATTTTTGGCGGAAAAGGTTTCCCCCTGAAATGCGTTAAGCTGTTTATAATTATACAAAAGAAAACGCGTGTGAGGGGAAAAATGTAGTTTTCCTCTTTCCATTATTGTTCACATAATTAAGATGAAGCAGTTAGTTAATATCTGCTTTCTGTGCCCACAGACAGCTCACCGCCTTCATCTCCAACTATTCATTAAAAACAGCTTTTACAGAAAGATAAAGCTGTATGTAAGACAGTTTCTTTTAAATATGCAATAAAAATCATGACTGTTGCTTGATAATCTTATTTAAATAAATATTTACCATTATAATCTGTTTTTATTTCTATTAAACTAGTACTAAATACTAGTACTTTATTCTTGTCAAAATTCTCCCGTTGAAATAAAAACGTATAAAATGGGTAAAAATACATTTATTACCACTTACATGAATAGAAATATTTTAAAATACAGCAAATGTTTGCTTTTCTACATGAGTTGTTTGTTATTATTTAACTCACATGTTGCACTGTTAAAAATAAATCTACTTGTTAGTGTAAAGAACATCTCCTGTTGTAACGTGTCACCTCATATTGGATAAAATGCTTTAGCATATTCTTAATGATCAAAAAAATCTGTGTCAGTCCTTTAATTACAGTAACAGTAATGTCAATGAAAATAAATACATGTGTCTTGGCAGCTCCTTGCAGCTTATTGTTGGTGTGGCATGTATGGAGTTCACTAAGCAGCTTTTAACAACTTTAACCTCATCTTGACCCCAAACTAATTAGTGATCAGCAGATATCTCCTGCTGATGTTCTTCCAACCAGGAAGATGCGTCATTTCTTAAGAATGACAAAAGAATGGCGTTAAAACCGTGACAACATCCCCCAGCATCATGTAAAACTCTTTATTTTGCAGGTGGGCCTGAGCAGTTTCTCTTTGTTTTTCTTCTAGAGCTTGTTAAAACAAACCGGTTAAGGAGCAGTTTCTTGTTCTCCATCCCAGCCTGCTCTGTTCCACACCAAACCGATCTTCTCCAGGCTCTCAGTCCCCTCATGGGCGCGATATCAGACAGTGTAAGAGGACCACCGTCTCAGCCCTAACAGCAGTCCTCACCATGGAGATGAAACAACCAGTGATGATGAATGGAGATGATGAAGGTGAGCGGGAGAAGGAACAAGAGTCACGAGAGAATGGACGGCTGGTCGCTGACAGTGTCACGGAGAAGGAGCCGAAATCAGGATCGGGGCCTGGGCAGGTCTCCAACGGTTATCCCAGCACGTCCCCACAGAGCCCCCGGGAAGGTGCGGGTGCAGGGATGGAAAGGGGCAGCACGACTGGAACCTTCAGGACTCTGGTGGTCCAGCAGACTAGTTTGGATCCACCTAGGGAGACCTGGAGCAAAAAGATGGACTTCCTGCTGTCTGTCATTGGGTATGCAGTGGACCTGGGCAATGTGTGGCGCTTTCCATACATCTGCTACCAAAACGGAGGGGGTAAGTTCACAGGATGGAGATCAAAATGATTATAAGTCGCAATAGTGCTTCTAAAAGTGCAGGAAAAGTTGCAACAGATGGCATGATGTTCCAAGAGCGCTGCGGTCTGGGCGAGCTGAGGATAGACGAAGTTAAACAAATGTTGTTTTGCGTCCCATTAATAGAAAGATTTCCTTCGTTGAGACAAGATCAGCTATGTAGTGTTTGCTTTAAAAGAACAAATAGACAATAGAGAACGTCTGCGTTCTTTGTGACACAGCTCGCTTTGTCAGTACAAACAGGCTTTAGTCTCCTTTTGAATTTGAAGTAATAAAATCTTTGTAATTTCCTGTTTCTCCATGCAAGGGGAAAGCATGGGAGATAGAGGAGGGAAAGAGAGGGATGCTACAACCAACACCATTAATTGTGGCTATCATGGGTGGGCTTCACTCATTCTCCTATTGTTTATTAATCTGGTTCACTGCTGCTCAATCAACAGCTATCTCAGTATTCGCATCAAAAGCTCACTTATAAAGCTTTAATCAAGGACGGGGGCTTGTCTGAACACGAGCTTTTCCGTGTACCTTGGTGTCTTTTGAGTGTTTTTATAGTTATAATAGCTCCATGCATGGCCTGAAGATTTATTTTGTGGTTTTAGAATGTGTTTAAACCAATGCAAGCGTGAAGTTCAGGCCAGGATTTAACTTCCTGTCTAAATCCGTTTTACCTCAGGGGCGTTTCTTCTGCCGTACCTGTTGATGGCCGTGTTTGGTGGTGTTCCTCTGTTCTACATGGAACTGGCTTTGGGCCAGTTTCACCGCAGTGGCTGTATCTCCATTTGGAAACACATCTGCCCCATCTTCAAAGGTAAGACTGTTCATGGAGCTCAGACCTCTGAGACGAAGGATTTAGGGTAAGGGTCAACTGATAGTACGATCCCCTCTGACCTTCTGCTAAACTTCTTACCAACCTTCTCACAATCTGTCTGATGATAGCCGGTACAAATGGGACTCTGTTATGCAAATTATCACATTTACCTGCTGAAATGCCAAGTGCTTAAGAAACGTGATTGTATGTTAATACAACTTTGTCCAAAATGCCATCCACTGTACAAAATACTTGAAACAGAGCAAGACATTTGCAAGGCGAGTTGATTGGTTGCCTCGTTTTTTCCTTTTTTTGCAGGTATCGGTTTTGCCATCTGCATCATTGCTTTGTACATCGCCTTCTACTACAACACCATAATGGCCTGGGCTCTCTACTACCTCCTGTCTTCCTTCCGCTCCACGCTGCCCTGGACCACCTGCAACAACTGGTGGAACACACCCAACTGCACCCGCTACCTGTCAACAGACCTGAACATTTCCTGGACCAACAGCTCCATCTCTCCTGCTGAAGAGTTCTATAAGTAAGTGCATGTAAGTGTGTGTGTGAGAAGTCCAGAAGAAAAGTTCAGGCTGAAACGGACTGAGAGAACAAGAAGAGAGAGACTCTGACATGACGAAGCCTCTTGACCTGTAGAAAGACAGAAAGAATGTGTTTTTTTCCTGCAAGATGCAAGGGGATAGGGTCTGTTTTTAACTGGTGTGTGTGTGTCTTGCTTTAAGAGAGAATTTAAGGATTTATGAAGTTGATTGACCCTATTTGTTGTATGCAGTGCTAGAATTTCTTTAGCATTAGCTGAATGTTGTTTATTTTCTCTGCCTGACTTTTTACCCTGTGCTCTTTCTTAACCAATAAAATTGCACCTGTATTTTACTTGTTTTCTTAACTAGTATAGTTCTTTTCATCTTTTCTTTCAAGCATCAACAGGTCTTCAAGTCTGTCATTGTTGATTATATTACCTTTATATGTATTTCAGTCTCTCTCTCTCTCTCTCTCTCTTTCTATCTTTCTCTCTCTCTCTCTCTCTCTCTCTCTCTCTCTTTCTCTCTCTCTCACAGACGGCAGGTGTTGCAGGTACATCTGTCTCCTGGTCTTCATCAGCTGGGCTGGGTGAGCTGGCAGCTGGCCCTCTGTCTGCTCTTCATCTTCACCATCGTCTATTTCAGCATCTGGAAGGGGGTCAAGACCTCAGGCAAGGTCAGATAATCAGTAGTTGCACCAAGCAAGTGGCCTCTGGACCGAGACCTCTGTCAGGGGCCTTCAGCCGAGAGGTCCACAGTGACCTGCCATCCATAAACAAGACACTGCAAATATAAACTTTATATACAGACAAACAGTTTTTAATGTAAACAGTTTTATTTTCTAATTTGTTTATTCAGTCATCATAATTGACAGTACAAAGCGCTCTTCAAAGAAACTGACCATCCCAGCGTTGGCTAGAAGTTCTCTCAAAGTTCCCAAAGTTATTAAAAATGTTCTTGCAGTAACGTTAGTAGAATGCTTTATAACATTATATATCATATGTCAAAAATGTTATTTCTAAGTTGTTAGTGGAACGTTTTAAAAACATTACAGAATTTAAAAAATGTTTGAACAACATTTTTTTAAACCAGGCAAAATCCTTGAACATTACTGGAACATTTTAAAATAACATTCTGAATGCTTGTATTACTTAATGGAAATGTTAGGGAAATGTTCTAACAACCTAAAATTGTTAGCTGGCATAATCCACCCTTGCTCTGTTTTGCAGGTGGTATGGGTAACAGCTACCTTTCCTTACCTGGTGTTGATAATCTTGTTAATACGAGGGGCCACCCTACCAGGAGCGTGGAGGGGGGTGGTCTACTACCTGAAACCTGACTGGAGCAAACTTCTCAGCACTACAGTGAGTCGAAAACAACACATTCATGCCGATACTCCGATATTGCACAATGCTTTTATGTTTTGTGGTTTGATGTTCCTGTTTTCTCTATAAAGCATCTCAAAAGAACTTCTTGGCATCTGCCAGGAAGAGATCCTTCATTGAATGAATGAACTTTACCTGGAACTGTGTGATGATACGGTTGAATGAAAACCTTCACATCTCATATCGCTCCATCTGGGTGTTTTTCAGGTTTGGTTGGATGCAGCTGCGCAGATCTTCTTCTCTCTGGGTCCAGGCTTTGGTGTTCTCCTGGCCTTTGCCAGCTACAATCCCTTTCATAACAACTGCTACAAGTACACCTGATCACATTTATAACTCTTATGTTATATTACCTGCTCTGAGGTTATGTTATCACTGATATAACCCCTTCATTTTTTTCATGTTTTGCATGCATTTCTATGCAGGTTTGAAGTTTCCTTATTTTAAACCTGTAGACATATAAATATACTGTAGTACAAACAGAAGTATTTTATTTTAGTATTTTATATTGTTTGTGATGTGGTTGCTAAGGTTTTGCTGAGATTTGGGGCTAGGTTCTTTTGGCCCTGACTTGAGGCAGAAACCAACTGTCCAGAACACCTAGCAACTCCCTAGCAATCATCCAACCTAGCAACCTAAGCTTTTCATCAGCATCTATTTCTGCACATTTTTTCTGTTTCAGAGATGCACTGATCACAAGCTCTGTGAACTGTTTGACCAGTTTCCTGTCAGGGTTTGTGATCTTCACAGTGCTGGGTTACATGGCTGAGATGCGGCAGCTGGGGGTGGAAGCTGTAGCTAAAGATGCTGGTGAGCATTTTTAATGTGTGTATGTGCAGTGCTTTAGAATGGTACTAAATTCAACAGTTTTTGAATGATTATGTATTTTTCTCAGGACCCAGTCTGCTGTTCATCATCTATGCTGAAGCTATTGCCAACATGCCGGCTGCCACTTTCTTTGCCATAATATTCTTTCTTATGATAATTATGCTGGGACTGGACAGCACGGTGAGTTTCTTTCTTTCTTTA
>JAZGTK010005875.1:0-21685 GCA_036877625.1 Ambastaia sidthimunki
AATTCCAAAATAACCCACATGTTATTCTGAAGGTCATGGTCATGTTTTTCCACTTTTTGTGTTTTTCAGATTTTGCTAGAGGCAACTGTGGACCGTCGAGGTTACATCGCTGTCGATGACATACTCTTGCTGAACTACCCCTGCTGTGAGTACTACACAATTGTCATTGCGTTGTGTGGGAGTGAGCTGAGCTGCATGAAAATGCGACCGGAAGCTTGTGCGAATGGAAGCTTCGCATTAGCCTTTGCATAGATGCGATGCTGTTACCTGCTTATGTTATTTTGAGCCCATATGCAGAAGCTAGAGGCATCAGAGGAGTACTTTAAGCTTCAACCATTAATGTGGGTCTGAACTTAGCAAAATTAGCATTGCTTAATTGTATTTCCTAGAAGAGTAAGCATCACAAACCTATCACAACCTATCACAAAACATTGTTTATAGTAATAAAATGACCTATAGATATTCACATTTTCAGCTAATTTGAGGTAATTTTGAGGTAAATATTTGTGTTAATTTAATCAACACAATAATTCTTAGCTAATTTTAAGCTTGTCTCATGCTAATTTTAAACTTAAAACAATCTGCATTATGTTAGCCATCTTCTCAACCTGCTCTCTAGCTATCGTCACTGGCTATTACAAAACCCATTTAGGTCAACCACTAACTTTGCTGAAGTAAAACTCTCGCAAATGAGGTCTGGAGATTAACATTGTTCTGAAATACAGTACATAGGGGCCTCTAATATGTCTCATGCAGGTTCATTTCTTCAGAAGGACACATAAGAATGCATAATTTGGATATCAAAGGCACTTTTGTACCTAAATTCACCTTTCATCCTTGTTCAGTTTTTACACTAGCTGGAGGTTTTAACCCAGCAGGATACAGCCACATTGTTACTTTGATGATGAAATGATCTAGTTCCTTATGGCTTGTGAAAAACCTCAGCACAAGTCTGTTACATAGCTGCTGAAAACAGAATATATAGATATTTTCAGCCAAAAATTCAATACAATGAAATAACAGAAATAATTTGTGCACCAAGCAGGGCTAGGCCTGTCGAAAGTTATATAGTCCAAAAGCCACAGTTACATAAAGAAACAATCATTTGTTTTTGTTTAAATCAATAATATGAAAAAAAAAACACTTTTCAGTTTCTCAGCAGTTTTGCCATTTCTAACAGCAACATCAAAAACGATAAATACATGACAAAATGAATGAATAAATGTTGAAAATGCTGTCCTTGGATTTGCTCAGTTTAGGCACCTGTATATCACAACAGCGTTTTGCGTTATGCGTTAGTTTTTTCAACAAACTGGCAGCATTTAAAATAAAAGCAAGGAAGGAAAAGTGATAATTCCTAAACAAAACCGTATTTAAATATAAATATATTAACGAGAAACGAAAGGAGAAAAATAAAGCAATGCGCTGTCTCTGAGGAATACGTGTGCGTGATCGCGAATGAACGTGCGCGTTCTGGCTGATTGAATGACGCGACGTGCCGTAGATGGAACGTGCGGAGGAGGAGCTTCATAATGATCAAGGAATCTGCGCGTTAAGTGACGCAAGTAAATGTAGTTTTTGCAACGATTACTGCGTATCGGTGTACGTGAATTGGGAGTTGAGTAGCGGTATCACAGCGTCTGTTTCCTGCAGTAACACTGTGTTATTACTTCACCTGACACACCTGTTCCTGCGTCAGATTATCGTCCCTCTTCCAGGTATTGTACCGCTCAAAACTATATTGGATTTGGAGTAAGTTTGGCACATAAGTTAGAGTCACATGTGATGCATTAACGTATGGAATGTATGCTGTACATTGACCGCTAAATCAGAACGTTTTCAGAATGTTGGCTAAAGGTTCTCTTAAAGCTATCAAAACATTCTTGCTCTAACCGTAAGAGATTTTTTACGTTATGTATTGTATATATCAAAAACGTTATTCTTAAGTAGTTCATAGGACATTGTAGAAACGTTACGGAATGTAAAATCAGTTTGAATAGTGTTCTTTAACGTTAATACAACATCTAAAATTAGACGTTTTAAAGACATTTTTGACGTTTTTGTTACTTAATGCGAACGTTAGTTAAATGTTTCTGCAGCCTAAAATTGTTAGCTGTGAATGCACTGTCACTTTCAACAAAAGTGTCTGTCAGATTCATAAATGTGAATGTAAGAATTAAGGTTTCCAAAAAACTAGTACTCAGAATCTTTGTTATTTACTGTTGCATATTAACATTTTATATGAGTTCAGGTTAATGATCGTATAGTTCACATGCTGCTCTTTAATAGCTCATAACTAGATCCCGCCCTCCCTTCAGAGCACTCCCCAAAGCCACGCCTCCTCAGTGATTCGAATGCAGTGATTGGACAAACATTTTATGGTCATTCCACAGAAAATATAAATGTGTATATAAATATTTAGACCTTTTAGTGCTTGCTGTTGTGAAGAGACTTTCAACTAGCATTAAAAAATGTATGGAAAAAATAATCACCTACAGTTCCCTGCCTGCAGGTATCAACTTTGTGAGATTCTTGTTGTTTTTTTTTGTCAGGAGAAATGTATGAGCAGACGCCTAAAGCGAACGTCTCTATTTTGTTTCCGTTTAGTCTCATTGCTGTCTGTGTTGTCTCATCGCCGGCTACAGGAGAAATGAGTGAGATATTAGAGATTTCTTTTTCCCTACAAGTGGTAATATTCCACCTTCACTGTGCACTGTTCACAGGGCCTGTGTCAGTTTGTTGCATATGCATTGTGGACCCCGCTGGTGGTGGGCATGCTGAGATAGCCTGCTAGCTGCTGGACATGGTAGAAAACAAACAATACAGAGATGTGATGGATCAGAGCGGGAGATGTTGTGAGAGAGTGTGTGATGTGTGTAGAGCTATGAAGTCTTTTATTGCTGAGAGGGAAAGCAGAAATCCTTTAAACATTCCTAATCCAACAGAGCTAGACGCTTCATTTTGTATTCTGACTGGAGGCTGGAAGTTAAATTGTAATGGTGCAGCGGTTAGCAGTGAAGGACAGTGTTTATTTAAATATTTTTATGTTATGGCTTACTGAAATAGTAAACGGTATCAAAATAGGATCAGTTTTTTGGTAATTGGTGTCAGAAAAGCACTTTAAAGTGAACATGAAATCAAAAGAGGCCCTATTGACTTTCTCAATGAATGTTCTTGGTCTTATTGTGAACAGTTAATTGGTGCATGTCATTTCTTTTTGTAATCTTTAACCAAAATATAATAACTTGCTCTTCCTGAACTGACTTTATCTGTGACGTCACTTAGGCTACAGGCTATTGGATGAAATCAACCAATCGGCTATGTAGGCTTTGTTTTAGTTAACTGCATTTTTCCTCAGAAATTTGTTGCATTACAGAATTAAAATGATTTATAAATACACTTTCTTGACTATAAGTTCTTATCATTCTGTTCCTCTCTGACAAAGCCTCCTTTTATGATACCAACATACCCCACTGTATCTCCCCAGCTAACACTTTTAGGTTGTAAGAATGTTTTTCTAATGTTTCCAGGTACTTTACAACTTAGAATTACAACTTTAATTCTGTAATTTTGTTTTTAAACCTTTTACCAACAATTTCAGAATGTTTTTGATATATATGATATATAACAAAGTTCTGCTGATGTTAAAGCAAGAATGTTTATCGTAACTTTGGGAGAATGTTTAGTGAACGTTAGCCAATGTTCCTGTTAGCTGGTTCAGCCCCATTTATTAAAACAGACGGCTGATTCTTTCGTCCAATAGCCTTTGACAGGACAATTATGGGCTGTAATTGTCACTGATGTACTAAAATGCATTTTGGTGTCCAGCCTCCAGCCTGCAGGGACCGTTCCAGAGCTGTGTATGCGGAGCACAGTAGCAATGTGATGCTCACTCATAGTTAACAATCCTTTTCACAGGCCCTGGGGGACACCCTAATGCTTTTAAGGCTCCATAAAACGGTTGTGATATTTATACATATTTAAACAGGAAAAAACTGACAAAGTGCTATTAGATGGCAGTAAAGTGCAATTCTAAACAAGCAAATCAACAGATGCTGCGGTCAAGAAAGCTCATCTCTCTGAGTCTCTCAACACCCCCCTCCTTCACCCCCCTCCACTTCCTGCAGGCGGCAGATGGCATCATCTAAGCCCCACTGTGCACATTAAATAATTAAAACTCTCATCAGGACCTGGACTCACATTGTCGAGAGTGGCATCAAGCCAGACTGCGGAAATCACCATTTGGCAAGACAAGCCAAAAAGGGAAGGAAGGGAAAAGAGGAAAGAAAGCATAAAGAAGAAAAGGTGTTGGAAGAAAACGTCTTTAATTTGCCTGGGCTGGTCTTAGCTGGTTTAAACTAGTCTAGCTGGTTTCTTAGCTTGTATATTGTTATTGAGCTGGCCTTGCTGGTTCAAGCTAGTCTAGCTGGTCTCTTAGCCTGTAAGCTGGTGTTTAGCCGGTCTGGCTGGTTCAAGCTAGTCTAGCTGGTCTCTCAGTATTCAAGCTGGTGTTCAGCTGGTCTTGTTTAAGCTAATCTTGCTGGTGTTCAACTGGTCTAGCTAATTTTTTCCAGCCTGACAAGTGCAGAAAAAGTGTCATACTAAACTGACCATCTTACAAGTCCTGCAGTTTAGGCTGGTTACGGTTAATGTTTAGTGTTGTTTTGTTGTTTGTTTTTGTGTCATAAGGTAAATTGCATCAGTTTCTAGGGAATTTGTGGGAGTGTTTTTCATCATACAGTACCAGTGTTGTGGTGCATACAATATGTATTATTCAAACAAGACTTCAGGAAACAAACTGACATATTTAACATGCTGGCTAGAACACACAGATTTTCAGTCACCTTCCACACTCGCCTGTTTTGTGTGATTTATGTTTGCTCATAAAAACATGAATTGAGTGTAACACAGTGGCCCTGCTCTTTGTTCACCCGCTGACTACAAACATGTAACCGCGGCCTCCACCTGTTTTTACAAATATAACGAAAAACAAGCTTTCAGATAGAAAACAGCTCAGTGTGAATGTGGAAAACTTCATTTTCTGTTTGATACCAGATCCGGTTTGTCTGGGAAATCTGCATTGATGGACATCTTTCAGATACAATGTGGGTCAGCTGTCTGCAGTGACTTTGTATCTAGTACATCCTCCTTGAACAAAGCCCAGTGGTAATGCAAGACAAAATGATTTAAAGACTCCAGCACGGGGTTACAAATCTAACCAGGGCAGCTCCTTTATTAAGCCTACATAGAAAAATGATTGTGCTTTTCTGCCCATCCATTTCTGCGTTCCTGCAAATTAAGGATAAATTTGCCAAATTTAAGGAAAAAAGTTATACAAACGCACTTGAGTTTTGGATATGGAATAAAGCGACTTTGAGCTCAAAAGCGTTAAAATAGATTCACTGTGAATTGGAAATTAAAGGCTTCCATTAAGATCCTCCAGGGTTTATAATAGATGGTTTTATTTCAGACAAACCACCACCATCTAGATTAAATTACCATGTCCAAATTCAAATTATTACGGAAGTATATCCAGCTTCTTAGCAACAGTATGTGTTAATTTTAATTAAAGGTTTAAAAAGAATGTGTGCGTGATAAATGAAGACTGCTAGCAGTGGTCTTTTATTATGAAATGTTTAAATGTGTATACATGCATACAAACGCGCGTTATGTGTTGAGCCTTTGCACTACCCACTGTGCCAGAGCTCTGACAAAAGTAATTTTCAAGTCCTCTTATCACCCCACAAGTAGAAAAAAACTTCAGTAGTTCAAGATTTATTTTTATGAATTATACATACACTGTTTAAGTAACAAGCCAACAGGGCTGGCTGGAGATCCCATAGGATCCCTCCCCATTCTCAGAAACTAAACACTGTTAACTACCACATGAAACCATTCATCCTGCCTGCAGGCATTTTTCATCTGACACCTATTCAAAAAAACTGATTAAAAACAAAGATCTTACAGCCTAGAGATCTTAGAGATTTTCTGTTGGGCTCACAGTCTAAGTGAGACTAAGTATTTATCTGTTTGCCTGTTTTATTTTGTGCATATTTTGATGGTCTTTGTTTAGATGTTTAAACAATTGCCTGTTGGTTAAGTGACCTCATTACTTTCACATTATTCATGTTTCTCATTCTACGCATACATGTGTACAATGTATATACATACTATGCAAGTATTGCCCTTCAATTTTCTGTTCCATCTGGTCTTAACTGCACTGTATCTTTTTGTAGTAGAGTCTATTGATGTGGTTTGCACCTTTATTTTCTCAGAAAGATCAATAAAACATTTCTTTCTATCTATTTCTTCTATCTGTCCATTTCTTTTATGTCATTCGTAATCCCTGAGTATATATTTAGTTAAAAGAATTTGTCTGCAAATGAATAGAAGTGACTTTTAAATTCAAAAGGTCATCCTGCAGTGTAGTTGCACTGAGACCTTATGAAAAACGATTCAAGTTTAAAAGGAATGTTGGAAGAACATTATCCAGGACTTATTTTATAGGATTATCAAATGTCTTACGAGCGACATCAGGACAGTATCACAGCTTTAAAAAAAACATCATGGTTTCTGGCCACCAAAATAGAAAAATATAGAGTCAGTACATTTGTTTTATCACTTTAAGCTATAAGTTAATACACATTTTAATGCACATCAAATGAAGTGCTTTCTGATCATCTAATCCAGGTCTTTGCTCTTTTCTCTTAGATAAAGCCCCTCATTTCTCACGTCTGGGGGATGTGGAGGTCAACGCTGGACAAAACGCAACCTTCCAATGTGTGGCAGCTGGGCGTCCATCTGAAGCAGAGAGATTTTTGTTAGAGGTGAGAATACTGTAGATTCCTTTTTGTTTTATTGAGCATTTAGTTTTAAATAAATTATACTTGACTGAAAGACTTGCTAATTGTGACAGTGTTAATTTATGAATCACCTTGTGTGAGGGTCGATTTTGTTCCAGTTCAGATCTGTAACCTCTACGTTACAACACAATGTCACTTCTCGACCGAAATAGACAAGATGTGTCATTGTTTACTGTGTAAATCTTCAGACCGAATCCATAGAGTGGCAAGTGGCTGAGAGTATTTTTAGGTGTCCGGATTATACTGCTTTCCAAAGGAACCTTCCGTTCTGCCATCAGAGGTGGAATTAAATCAAATGAACGATTATGTCACGACTCAAGGTCAAAGATAGCTGCCCGTGGTTCCAAGCTGTCACAGCGATGCAAGACTGTGTAATAATCAATGTTCTCAAGCCCTCTGAAGTGTCCGTTCCTTCCCTCAACACAGTGGGAGCTCTATGACTCTTCCTTCTTCCATTTTGCTTAGATGTTTTCCCGCTTTTTTTATTATCATGTACTGCAGTAACAGCTGTAGCCTAGTCTTTCCTTTTCTTTAATCATGGAAACCGTGCCAACTTACGTCAGACAAACGAATAGCTCCGCCTTCTGTACTTTGTTTGGTCCAACAGACCGTTTGTGGATCTCTGATGCGTTTTCCTGTCTGCCGCTTCGCTAAAGTTGATTGCTAGGTTGAATAAAAGGCAGTGTGCTGAGATCTCAGACAGATGATTGCATGGTTGGCTTTGTTTTACGTGAACCTCGAATCTGAAGCTGTCACCGGCGCACAAACCCTGCGCTCAGGTTTGTGTGGTCTCGAACCACATTAAAAGCGTAAACACTTTAGCAACCCCATAGTAAACAAACGCACTCAGTTGTGTGGCAACCACAGAGCTCATTCTTGAGTGCTTGGGGTTGGTATGAGTGTACTGTGAACGCTCATTTTGTGTCCTGACTATTCAAAGTGGGAAGAAAGGAATTCGCTGACATGGTGGATGGATTTCATTCACACCACTGTCTCGCTTAAATTACCTGAGTCTCGGTGAAAGGTTGCTGTTATCAAGTGCGGTTTTGTGTGGGATGTGTCTGTCTCCCAACAAGATCAACAGTGCAGTTTTAAACTCTCAGTTAGATGCAACGCTTTGAGTTTTTAGCTTTTAGATTTGTCAGGTGAATTACAATTTTTAAGTAATGAAAACATATAAATGTAATAAAGTGCTATTAGTTATTTTTATCCAAATGGATGCTCATAATAAACTACAATTGCTTTGTTCTTTTAAAATCACCAGTGTCTGTGAATGATGTTTCCTAATTTTGTAATCAAGACAAAATTACTGTAATGTGCAGTAATTGGAAAAGTGAAGTTTAGTTTAGTTTTGGCTTGGTGTCTTTTTCCTAGGCTTAAAGGAATAGTTTTTTTTCATGCTCATTTTGTTTCTAACTTGCATGACTTCTGTACAATGCCAGCTGAAAAATGTTTTAGTCACACTTTTTATACGATTAAAATGAACAGGGATCTAGACTGTCAGTCAAATTAAGTACCATAACAGTATTTTAATATTGGTTTTATATGACTTAAGTTAAAATGTAAGTTGTTTTTCATAGTCTGTAATCCCCATTTCTTAAGTCATGTGTGTTTGGTGTGTTATAATGTCGTCTTATTTTTCTTCTTGTCTAGCGACACAATGGTGAAGTGTCCTCGGGTGGTTCTGTCAAGCCGTTGGGCCGCAACCGGTTCGCTGTGTCCTTTCAACTGGAGGACGTCCAGAAGCCCGAGCAGGACCTGTACCGCTGCGTCACGCAGTCCTCCAGAGGTTCTGGTGTCTCCAACTTTGCTGAACTCATCGTCAAAGGTACAAACCTTGTTTTCTTTCCTGTCTTTTGTTCTTCTCTGTTTCAATGTACAAATCTTGTCATAATTTGATTCTGCTTAAATCCATGTCTTTTTTTCCCTACTGTTGGTTTTTCTGTTATAGCCTTATGTCTTTTGTCACTAAACTGTTAGTTTTGTAATAGGGATGTATTTTATGCTTTAGTGGAAGTCTTGGGCTTCAAATTGGTGTCTAGAGAAATTTAAATTCTTGGTAGGTTTTGATTGCCATGGAATAAATTGTTCTGAGGCTGAAGTGTATAATTTTTATGTTAAAATATATGCTTCTATCCCAGCTTTATATGCAGACACTAAGTACTATAATTCAGCCATTTTGATTCCTAGTTTGAAACTGTGTAAACACCGTAACAGAATATTGCTTGAGGTTTCCGCCCAACTCGACATAACAGCATTATCTCAAACAATGTGTGAGTTTGGGGCAGAACTGTCTGTTTAATTGACTTTTGGCAGATAAGGAAATGTTTGTAAGTACATAATTTTATCAGTTATCATGTTTGGTGACCCTAGTGGTGCACTTGAGATTAATTAAAAATCGTTGAATCCCTAAGAAACTATTTTGCCCAGGCAACATTAGAAATAATCTTGACTTATTGCATATAAAATCATGTTTGTTTTTAAAGACCTCAAAGTAATATTTTTATTTGTAGATAATCGCTTGCCCCTTTCTACTGAAATTTTCACTTTTTGAGCTTAATAGTAATAACTCAAGTTTTAAAGCCTCTATTAAAACTGACCTTTGTGTTGCTTATTGCAACACAATTTTGCTCTGTCATGATCTTTCAATGTTAAAAAAAAATTATATTTATAACTCTCAATGACTACATTTAAATTGGTATTGAACAATTAAATTCAACAGTTAAAACTGCCTCAAAGGTCTTTATGAAGAATAAAAATTGCCTAGCTGATCTCCCCATCATGCAATTTTTCCAGTATAAAATTTTTTTTATGTGCATTGTAAATTCTACTCTTGCATATAAATACATATATACATTATTTAACGTTTTTGTCTGATGGTGTAGATCTGTTTGCATTATTCTGCTCTCGTGAAAAATTTCTGTGTGAACTTCTACTACAAACAATGCAAATTCCTTGCGTGTGTGTGTTCACACTTGGCAATGAAGCTCATTCTAATTCAGATTCTTATCAAGGGAAGTTAACTCAATATTTGTTATTCCGTCTGCCTCGAGCGGACACCATATTTGACCAATAAAACCCTCCTCACTTCTTATTCCAACCATATAATTTGACAGCTGCCCATCAGTTTGAGACGGCGACTTTCTGTGTAAACTTCTGAACTCAGGTCAGATTGATATTCCCTCGAAGCCAAAGGAGAAGTCAGGAGTAAAATGAGGATATGGATGGATGGAGGCATGCGGGTTATTCGGCATCCGTCCTCACGGCGCACTGAGAGAGGTTATGAGACAGTGGCGTGCTAATCCCATTGATGGATGTAGCAGCATGGATTAAAGTCAGTTTAGAAACAGGGCTTTACTGTACACCTCAATGTGACCTAGAAGCACGGCATTGTAAAACCTTCAGGCTGTTTTCTATAAATTCATTTTTAATAAAACCCTAAATGAAAAATCACGGTGTGACACTAAAAGAGGCTGCTTGTGCTGTTCACACATCTTTACTGTTTGTTGTTCACGCTGGTTTTCTTACACCCAAATGTTGGAATTCCTTTCGTGTGTGAGAAGCAGAATTTGTGGCTAAATATTCCAAACAGTTGCTTTGTTTATTTTGTATTTGTAGTAGGTGAGTAGTTTTACTGTTTGTTTTACTTAAAGCTGCAATGCAAAACTTTCTCTCTGTCGCCATCTTTGGTTGAACCACAAAACTGCAGGTTACTTTACGTATTTTTCATTACAAACAGTCAAATGAAGCCAAACTTACATTTACCGGGAAACCAGACCCAACAGCTCTTTGCTTTGGGAGGTGGGTGAGGTAAGAAGACAGTTTTGAACACTAATTTGTCATGTACTTGCTCAATACTTTATTTTTGGTCATTTTTAACCTAAAAAAGTTATGGATTGCAGCTTTAATTCACAGGTTTTTCTTTTCCTTACAGGTATATTTCTTATATTTATGTTCCTGTGTTTCTCGGGTGCTTTTATCCAGATTTTATACGGTGCATTTAGGGAATGCAGTTTACCCTGGGAATCAAACCCGTGACCTCAGTGTTGCCAGCACCAGTTTAGCTACAGTGACTTCTTGCCCCTGTATGACATTGTTTCATATGGAGAAAAGCATAAGTTTGTTGCTTTAAATGTAAATGTTAATCTGTAAAATCGTTAATGTTTTCTTGATCTTTGTCATCAAATTCAAAACTCAGTTGTCATGCACCGTTTCTTTGGGACTAATCAAATGTTCAGACAAGTTCTCGCTCGCTGTTGTGGCTGTTGTCAAACTTTCATTACAACTTCATCATTATGTTTTTGCCAGAGCTGCAAGCATAATGCGTTCGGGAACAATATGAAGCATAACTTATAAAGAAACACACTCTCGTCTCTGTTATGGAACTTCAAAGCCATTTTATAATATAGCTGCGTTCCCACAGCACGCAGTTATTGGCCCTGCCTTCCGATGGCCCTTTTTTTCTACAGGAGGTCCTATTTAAAATGCATTACTGCACCTCAGTTAAGTACATCGGATCGGCCCCGCCGGGCGTGTCCGGAAAGCTATAGGCCCGCACATCAGCCCATGAACCTCTGAGGCAACCTCATTACATTTACCTTAGGTTACCCTTTGCTTTCACTCCGATCATCTTGTCTTTTCCAAACTGCCCTCCCACGCTCGCTTCTGCTAACGAGAGGCTAATCAGTCCTTTAATTAGCTTGATCAACTCATTTCACAACTCAGTGTTTCTCTACGGACTCATACGTTATGAAGCAACAGGGCTAAGGCTAAAGAGCTGAAGGGCTGTGAGAATTGCTCTCAGTCAGTCAGGCGGTCTTCACGGTTGTTTTCCCCACCCTACTTTGGTGAAAGAAGCTTTCTCGGGGTGAAATTAATAATCTGCCCAGGCCAACACTAAATGGAGGGAGAATTAGAAAGAAAGGAATGAGATTTCAATGTCTCTTCTCATATGGAAGTGGAGTCTACAGAGTTGACTTTATTATTCTCAGAGCCTTTTTCCTGACAGACAAGATGAGCTTTATTACTCCCTGCTGTCTCATATCCCTCCCCGGAGAGACTGGCCGTGTCCCTGGCTGGATGTTTGCCATCTGCAGCTGGCCCTGAGAGGTGCCGCTTGCAGACACAGCAGACTCAGAGATTAGTCATGGGAAAATCAGTGCTGAGATCTTTTTTTATAATCATGTATGTGTTCCTGTAGCTCAGTTGGTAGAGCATTGCGTCAGCAGAGCAAAGGTTGTGTGTTTGATTCCCAGAGAGAAAGACAGAAGAGTGTTTTTCTTTTTTAATGTCAGTTTTGTTGTTTGATTCATTTTAATGGCAACACTAATAGACATCTGTTTACAAACCAAATTGTTTTTGTTATCAGTTTGGTTCCGAAATGCCAGTATTTTTGACAGAATCATTTCTAACCCTCAAAATCGATTTCTCTCCCTAATTGTTTGATAACTCAAGACTCTTTGAAGTTCTCGTCATAAATCAGGCTTCCTGTATGAAAAATGTGTACTCTAACTTTTCTATTGTGAAGAAAATGGAAGATATTTCTTTTCTATGTTATCGTGACTGTTGTGCAGCAGGCCGCCCAGCGCCTCAGGGGAACAGATATGAAAATCTCACACTAAACAGCAAAAGCTTGTATCTGACTTTCCTCCACAATCTATAGGCACGAACATCTGTTGGTTTACTCAAAGCTCTCCCTCGAGGATATGAAAGCTTTCAGCTGCAGAGTTTAACGTGTGTGGACAGATTGGTGTTTTAACCCATGAACTTTGTGTTGTTCATTTTCCCACTGTAAACTGTGGATGTTCTTTGAGAAATTTGAGAAGATTTAAAGGGGCACTCAACGTGAACGGGTTTTGACCAAGATAAGCTTTAAAAACTGCTTGAAAGAAACTAGACAGATTCAGTTTAAGCCAAGTTGTAGTGTTTTCATATTTTCATTTCTGTTTTGTTTCTTCTTTCGCTTTAACTTTAATTGTAACTTTATAGCATCTTCACGCACTGTTGTTTTTTGGATAAGAATAAAACTGAATAAAAGTTTGGTCTCTGTTGCAGTGCCACCGTCTCCTATCGCTCCTCCCCAGCTTTTGAGAGCAGGCTCCACCTATCTGATCATCCAGCTCAACACTAACTCCATCCTGGGTGATGGTCCTATCATTCGGCGGGAAATTGAATATCGGGCCAGCCAGGCACCCTGGTCAGAGATTCTTGGGGTCAACATGGTCACCTATAAACTTTGGCACCTGGACCCAGATACCGAGTACCATATCAGCGTGCTGCTCACCCGACCGGGCGAGGGTGGAACCGGGCCGCCTGGACCACCCCTCATCAGCAGAACCAAGTGTGCTGGTGAGTGATCAGAGAACTTCAGTTACTTCAGTTACAGTAAATTTCCTCACATCAATGAACTTCAGTCATGGTAAATTATAGTGCATCACTAATTGTGTTGTATTTATGTATAATAGTTATATAAATATATCTTTTTTCCACAGTTCACAGGAATAGTTTACTCAAAAATAATAAAAAAATTCTCATTCTTTACTTGCATTCATGTTGTTCCAAACCTAAAGCAAAAAAAATCTGTTTTTGAAGAGTTGTTGCCCTTCAACAACAGTTATTAGTAACTGGTTGCCAAAACACAGCGCCACGACTAGTGCACTATATTCTAACCCTTCTGAAGGCCTGTGGTTATAGTTTTGTGTGAGGAACAGACCAAAATTGAAGTGACAGTCAAAATTGTCTTGATTCAAGTTTGAATCTGGATACAATTTTGGCCTGTTTCTCACACAAACCTGTATGGCCTCAGAAATCTTGCGTGAGTCATACAGACTACTGTTGTGAAACAATACAGTATACAGGTTTAAAACAACATGAGGGAGAGTAAATACTGACAGAATTTTCATTTTCGAGCATACTATTGCTTTAATGAACAGCGTGAAATTTAGAATAAAATGAATCCAACTCTCAAAATCCTTTCCGAACAAGCGGATGATTAATTTGAATGGAAGTTTTCTGAACCAAAACTGCAGGCATGTCTCCTGCGGCGGCTTCTTGCGCCTGTCAAAACAAACAGCGAGGGGGACGTTAATGCATGGTTCCACCTGAAAATGAGAGTCACAGCCTCTACCTGCTGCTTCACAACCAGAAAGGGTGTGATTAGGTAGACTGATCCTGTTTTTATCCGAGTGAAAATGAAAGTCAAAACATCGGTTTGGGGAGTCTGGCCCTGATCTGGTCAACATTATAATGGTCACCATTTTACAGCACATAGTGCTCCAGACACACATATAGTCATTATGTAGGTCACCGCCCCCCAGTTTTTATATTCCGAATGACACTGCACAATCATTCCCGGCCTGTTCTTAAGACGGTTACCATTAACAATCAAGAGTGAGACAGGAAAGAGAGGGGGGAGAGGGAGAGAGAGAGGGAGAGAGAGAGAGAGAGAGAGAGTAAAAGAGAGAGGGATGGAGAGAGGGAAAGGGAGAGAGAGAGAGGGAGAGAGAAATAGAGATAGAGAGTACAGAAGACAACACCAGAAGCTTTTGATCGACATAGCAGGTGTAAAAGGAAATCATCAGATACAAGAAAGAGAGAGAGAGAGAGAGAGAGAGAGAGAGAGAGTGATTTTTGAGTCACCTCGACCGAGGAAGATTCTGTATAACAAGTGTGTGTCTTAACCAGCTTTTGTCCCTAAAAAAATGAAAGAGAGGAAATAAAATGAGCAGGTGTTCATTCTAAATATTCACACTGTTTCCATTTTCCCCCCACATATTAAATCTAGATGAAATTTTTCTTTAAATGGAGTATTTGCATCATATTCCAGCTTGACACATGAATATTGGGGCTCTTCAGGCTTCTGTCAGATTTGCTGAGCTGTTAAAGATGTAATTTTGACTCAATAGAAGCACATCAGTGGGACTAGAAGTAAAATGAGGTTTTCCGTAACTGGTTTGTGCACAAATCTCCAGTGTGTTCTGCCGTCAGCTGCACAAGACTGGGGGATGTAATTGAGTGCTTGAAGAAGTGTGCTAGTGCGAACGCGTGTTGTGTCAGAGGCTGGGAAGTTTTGATTTGTTTGACAGCGCTTGTTCACACACGCGCGCTCGAAGTGATGACTTATTAATCACAGTACGGGGGGTTAGCGTTTACAAACGCGCGACACTGTTCAGATTTGACTCCAGGGAGTGTCAACGCAAGCAATGTTAGGTCCTGTCTGCTAAGGGTGGCTATCCAGAGCAGTTGGCATCCTAAAGAGTAGAAACAAGTATTGTTTTTGTAAAATCATCTTCTGTAGTTTTTATTCCACATGGAGTTGATCTGTACATTGTATTTGAAGAAGGATTTGAAGCCCTTTACTACATGCATTGCCTTCAGTCTTCCTCATGGCAACTGTGGCTGGTCTGATGCTGTAGGTGATATCAGCCAGAGGTATGTGTTATGCTCAGAGGTTGCTCATGCATAGTTAAGGAAACTTAATGGAGTTATCCGTTACAGGTATGTCTCACTTAGTTGGGGGCAGCTGTGGCCCACTGGTTAGAGAGTCGGGCTTGTAACCAAAAGGTTGCCGATTTGATTCCCAATGCCTGCAGGAAACAATTTAGGAGGCCTTGAGAAAGACACATTACCTCCAGTTGCTCCTCCAGGGCTGCCCACTGCTTTGTGTGYGTGTGTGTGTGTTTGTGTGTGTGTGTGTGTGTGTGTGTGTTTGTGTGTACACAACTCGCTTCTTCAGTGTATGTGCACTAATTGAATGGGTTAAATGCAGAGGGCATCTTCTGAGTATGGGTCACCATATTTGGCCTGCACATCACTTCACTTTTATGTATCTACTTCATCTCAATTCTTTAGGAGAAACATAAAAAGAAGACAATTTATGGACACAGTAAGTCTGGGGTTATACAACTAGTGTGGATAAAATGGCTCAGATCTTTAGGTCTTGGAAAAAGGCCAGATTATCCAGAAAAAAACTCGAGAGGATGGAACATTTATATGTAGTTATTAGACTTACTGTAGACGTTTTCATTTGATTTTAAGTAAACAAAACTAAACGCTCATAATGCTGAGTTTATTTACATTAAAACGGTCTGTTATTAAGTATTCATTTAAAGGTTTTTAAGATCAGGACATAAATTACTATAAAAGTACTTGCTGGAGTACAAACATTTCTGCACTTAGAGCTCATTTTGGGTGGATACTGTAGAACGCTGCCATGTATCTGGGCAGGAAATCAGCACAGTGATTTAATCCAAATCCATCAAAGAGCAAAATAAAAATGATTGACTAGCTGTATTTGGCCCATGGTTTGCCAGTTGTTGAGCTCAGCTCTAGAAGAGACAAATTAGTAGGTAGAGTCTGTTTCTTTGAAGAAAATCTAGGAACCACAAGCCCTAAGCTAAATTCTCTATTTGCTCTCTATCTCAGTCAGGGGAAATACATGAGATATTCAAGACACCTCCTAGCTAACAGGGAACATTTTCAGAATGTTGGCTAATGTTCTCTAAAAGTGCTTTCAAAGTTATCAAAATGTTCTTGTAGTAACATAATTGGAATTTTTTTTACGTTCTATTTTGACGTTAGAATGTTTTATTTTTTTGATGTTCTATATCATACGTATAAAAAACATTATTCTTAAGTGTTTAATGTAAGATTTCAAAATGTTACAGGAAAAAAAAAAGGTTGAATACTACTTGTATAACCAAGCAATAACAATAATACAACCAATAAACAGCATAAAGTTTTGGCATTCTTAGAACCTTCAAAATTACGTTTTTGCTGCTTAATGGAAATGTTAAAATTGTTAAAACCTTGTTTATCTTTGCTCACACTGTATACTCCTCACCTGATTGTGGGATTGCTTTTTTTAGTTTAGTTGTGTTTTTTGAAGGAAATGTACAGTCTGCTCATCTGTCTTCATCCATTCTCCATCACACAGGCAACTATGATCATCTTTTCCCACTATGAGCTGCTCAAAATGGCCCCCTTTGGTGTGTCTGCAGAAGGACACCATGTGCACAGCCCCACGGCTAAAATTATCCCCATTGCAGTTTTTGAAGCACCTTTTGCTGGCATCCGAAGAAAGCTTATTAGTTTATTTGTTTTATAGTAGGAAATATGTTCACTCACCTTCCATGGTTCCTCTCTCCGAGCAGCTGAACAGCTAATGTTTTTTGTTTTTTATTTTTTCACCGCAAGAGTTATGGATACTTCCGGGACCTTGGGTGACTTTTCCAAAAAATTGGAAGAAAATTGAGATGAATGATGAGACGACTGGGTCGGTTCTGGCTACAGCTGAAGATTGTGTCCTGGTGTGAGCTTCTTGGTAGTGACCTAGATAAAAGATGAAAGCGGGCGCAGTTCTGTGGGCTCAGCCAGGAAACCGGTGGACCTTCTGCGGGACATGGCCAGCCCAGGCCAGGTGTGCTTGATGAGGCGTTCTTGTGATTAGAAACCGGGCGTGATGTAGAGGAATGTTCCTCACAGGAGAGAAGGTTTACAAAGAGAATAAGATGGAAGAGTGAGGGCGACTCTGTAGCTCTGTTCACAGATGGACTTCCACCTGCTGTTGGGTCTCTTTTGTTGCTCATTGGAGCAAGTTCTGCTCTGAACTGTAGTTACTTAATGTTACTTAACTAAAAGGCATCACCTTAATATTAGCATTTTGTCTTGATTTAATTACCATTACCTAGCTAACAATTTTAGGCTTTAAGAATGCATAAGAAAACATTTCCATTAAGTAACAAAAATGTTAATTTTGTTTCGAACGTTTTAGGAATATTCCAAATATTAATTAACATTGTTTATAGCAATATTGTTTGTTATAAGAACATAGTACAAACATTAACTCTGTAATGTTGAACAACATTCCAATAACTACTTAGAATAATAGTTTTTGATATGATATATAATGTTAGAAAAACATTCTTTTAATAATACTGCAAGAACATTTTTGATAACTTTGAGAGAACTTTTAAGGATTATTAGCCAACGTTCTGAGAATGTTCCCTGTTAGCTGTTATGTGGTTGTGATTCCCATGTGACTGACTTTCTTCCACAGAGCACAGAGAGATATTTTAAACAATGTCCTGCTTTTTTTTTATACTGATAGCAGTGACTATAAGCTCCATTTCACAGTTTAACAGAGTAAAACAAACCTTTAAAATCATACAACCAGGTTTTCCATCCTTTTCTTTTTCAGGGCCATCCACCATTTACCTTCATTTACTCCCATTAGTCCCCCATATAAGCAAGAACTAGCCTGGTTCTCTCTGAACTTCCCCATGTATCTACATTATCTGGAGTAATGGGACAGAAACTGGTGTTGTTTAGGTCTTCCAGCTGCCCCTGGAGGAATTGTCATGCTGCCCCAGGCCTCTGGCTGCTCTCTCTGGGTTTGGTCCCATCTCAGATGGATGCCAAGGAGTGGGCGCTCAAAGCGCTGCTTTTGGCATCCAGACAAAGCTTTCAAACTAGGTTAAGGGAAGTAGAGTGGCACAAAAGGGCCTTTTAAGCTCCTCAATGAGTGCAGTGTAGACTCTTGGATTGTCTTTTAAAGAGGGCACACGCCAAGAGCAGGCCATCGGTTTGCTTTTAACTAACAATCAATAGTTCCATTAAGACGATCAACACTCTATTTTGGTTGTACTTCCTGTTAGGCCAAATGGGTCCTTTTGTCCATTCAGTGTTTCTGCTTGTCATGTGTATTTTGGGAACAAATATCTTTGTCAATAGTGTCATTTTCAGGTCCATCGATGGCTAGAGAAGAAAGCCTAGAAAGATAGTTCACCCAAAAATGAATGTTCTTCCATAATTTGCTCACTCTCAAACATATATGTTTCTTTCTTCTGTGGAACACACAAGAAGATATTTTGAGATGTCTCAGTGGTTTTGTGTCCATACAATAGAAGTCAATGGGTGCCACTGTTGTTTGGTTACCAGTGTTCTTCAGAATATCTTCTTTTATGTTCCTCAGAAGCAAAGAAGTAACACAGGTTTGGAATAACATGAGGGTGAGTCAATGATGAAAAAAATTTCATTTTTGGGTGAACTGTCTCTTTAACTCACTTTATCTCTTTAAGTGTAATCGATTTGTAAATCCACAGTGAAACTAAATATAGGCCACAGGTAAAACGTGTGGAAAGATGTTGGAAGTTGTCTGATTTGCAAGTTATTTTTGGATTTGCAGGGTTTAATGTTACAGGGGAATGCCTGAGTAATTCTGCAGGAACAGCATTGAATTAGTATTCTGCTATCCATATGTGCTCTCCTCTGTGGATTTGAAGAGGAAATACACTTCCTCTAATTCAGTCCCTCTCTTCTCACAGTCCTGGTGCATTAGTCTCCTCAACCTGCCTTTAGATGTAAGCTCTGATTCTTAAGAGGCTGCAGCAGATGATCGTGTCCTTTGAGGAAAGGTTTAACAGGAACAATGAAGACCTTGAGCTGTGACCTCATAGGAAGCGAATGCTTCACACCTCCTTTGTTGTACCTTCCCATTTGGGCCCATTAGTCACCAGGTTCCATTAAAAGAACAAAGAAATACAATGCATTATGTGGAGATCTGTTTGACAAAAATGCATTGATTGTCTTAATAATGGACCGTGACAAATGCGCTCATTGATAGCAGTGCCGGTGTCCTTGAGTCACCCTCCTCGCTGCATGCTCCCGTCTTTCATTAAACACTGCGCTTCTTGTGCTCCCCGCGGACAGTGCTTTCCTCTGTGTTGTTATATCAGATGCACCAAAGGTGGTTGTTGATCTTTCTGCCCCTCGCCAAATAAAGAACGAATATAAAGGGGTAGCACACGCAAAATGCTTTAATCGCCCACATTTTGTTCCAATGACATTTTTTCTTCTAGAGAACTTAAAAGACAAAATGTTAGGGACTCGCAGTCTATGTCACTATTTACTTCTAGTATGTTTTTTCATACAGTGTAAGTGAACAGGGACTGGGCAGTCAGTTTGTGTAACATCCCGTTTAAGTCCTTTAGGGTCTATCAGCTGTGCTAAAGGTGGTTGTTAAACTTTCAGCTCTCACCAAATGAAAATAATTAATTCTGTATGCGCCTACACATTGTTTTAGCCACTGACTTTCATTCTTAGGATGTGAAATGTAAAATATTATGACTGACAACCTCGGTCACCATTCACTTTTAGTATTTTTTTCATACAGTGTAGGTGAATGGTGACTTGACCATCAGTCCCTGTAACTCCAATTGGGTTTCACAAAATAATCAATGTCCCATAAATTTGGAATAACCGTACACGATGGAAGAATATTGTCTATTATATTGTCTATTATATTTTGTCTTTTGGAAAATGGCTGTATGCAAATCTAAGGTCTGCCAAAAATAGTTGGCCTAATACAGCGACATACAGCACTAACAGTAACTGGCGGAGCTGAATGTCCTTGAACAGGACTTTTATTTTTGCCACCTCATGGCCCCTGGACAAGGTGCGGGCAGATTCTCGATTTGCTTAGTGAGACGGAGGTGGCAAATGGCGGGAGAGTGCGTATAACCAGCAGCCTGTGAAATTAATTAATGTAATTTGGCATGAGTTGTGTCCTCATTAGCAGGAGATCTGTCAACCTTCCTGCCTGTTTGACCGTGGTGGTGCCTCCTACCTGCGGTGGGTGGGGTGAGCGAGAAATCTTGTGACCTGGTGATTTCCCTATGCAGGTTCCCTGCATATATGGCATATGTTAACAAAATACAACAATGTAGCCGTACCGCTTTTGACCTTGCTCTTAGTCTTTCTCTTTCATTGTTTGCACAATTATTCACTGTGATTCTCATTCTCTCCAACAGAGCCCATGCGGGCGTTGCGTGGTCTTCGAGCCTCGGAGATCCAGTCCCGTCAGCTAAGTTTGCAGTGGGAGACGCCAGCCTTCAACCTGACCCGCTGTCATACGTACTCCGTCTCCCTGTGTTACCGTTACACGACTGCAGGGGGCGGCGGTGGGCACAACACCACGGTTAGAGAATGCCTGGCTGTGGAGCACAATGCTTCGCGCTTCACCCTCAGAGACCTGCCCCCTTATCACACTATCCAAATACGCCTGGCGCTCGCCAATACCGAGGGCAAGAAGGAAGGGAAGGAGGTCAGCTTTCAGACCGAGGAAGACAGTGAGTAATGGAGCTTTCAGAATCTGAATCCACATATTTCATTGGTTAGACTTTCATTGCTGGAAAAAGCAGAGCTGATTATGTTCCTCTAGGACTGAAATACTTGGTTACGAAGCCTGTACCGAATAACAATGTTTCTGTTAGGTCTGAACATCACCGACATAACGCCACAGACGTTCACAAATGGATTTAAAATGCATTTTTAATTATTCTCACAGTGGGCTTCCGTGGAATTTTAATGCGCTCGAGCCGGCCAATCGCTGTGCTGCGAAAATTCTGGCTGAGGGACGAAAGTCATTTTCAGAGGAAAATACAAAGCACAAGCATTGCATCCAGAGAGAAGGTGTGATGGAGTGAGAGAGAGAGAGAAAGAGAGGGAGGGGAGATGGAGAGAGAGCGAGAAAGTGCTCAATTATCAACAGTTCTCTGAAGCTTCAATCAGCAGTTCTTTTCTTTCACGGCCTGTCGTGAGGAAAAAGTGATGCAGTCAGCGGTTTTGACACTATCTGAGCGAGCGTGTTATTTTAGCCACTGGCTATCGATGCCTCACCAACCATCACCCTCCACGTACACACTGCCACACACTGTGCACACACCCAAGGGCTAACAAGGATGGCTGTCTACTCAGTGACAAAGCACAAATGGCTGTAGAAACAGCTGCTGATGTGTTACTGCTGCAGTGTGCGAGAGCTCAGA
>JAZGTK010005876.1:0-21683 GCA_036877625.1 Ambastaia sidthimunki
TTAGTAAATTGAAAGTCTGGCATTTTCTAAATCAGTCTGATAATAGTTGGCTGACTGGAACCTTAAGCTATTTCCATAAACATACACAACACAAACCTTCTTCCATCACAGAATGAGCCGGTAATGGGGCAGATGATAAAAGGAAATAAAATCCTTTATTACCTTGACTACTATTTATTTATTTTGCTTTTTTCCAAGTTAAGGTTAGAAATTTTTAAACGATATAAAAACTAGAAGAACTTCTTTACCGTATTATATATATCAAAAACGTTTTTCTTTAGTTATTAATGCAGCATTTTAAAAATGTTACAGACATAAAAAATATTTGAATAACATTCTCAGAATTAAGCAATAATATAATACAACATCTAAAAAAGTGAACACGTTGAACATTCCTAAAGCTTTCAAAACAACATTTTTAACATTTTTGTTGCTAACAGAAACATTAGGGAAATGTTCTTGCAACATAAAAGTTTTATCTGGGTGGTTGCAATTGTTTGGCTTGAAGTATTTACAGAAATAGCTCAGAAACACTGAGCGTTTAATTCAGCAGAAATAACCTGAAAGCTGCTGTACACACCTGCAGTGAGTTCAGTGTTCTCTTCAGTGTGAAGATGAGGGACAGAGCAGAAGATGAGGGACAGTTTCCCTCCCTCATTTTTAACAGTGTGATACATCAGATGTGTCCTGCAGAGACAACGCAATTACTCTAAACACTTCAGAAGAACAAGTTCATCATCTTTGTAGCGACACTCAGCAGATGATAACGCTGTACGGTGATGTTAACATTTAACACATTTGACACAGTATTTAAAGTGCTCTCGTTTACTCCACTACAATTGACCTCCAGCTTCAAGTCTGTCTCATGGTGAGCTCTCAGTCCAGAACTCCCCCCGCGTCACCACAGCTCTCTGACCAGCAGATAAAACAGGTGACAGAGAGTTTAAACGGCAGTGTGACCTTCTGATACAGCTTCCAGACTTCATTGCCTTCTATCTGCCGACCCATTAATGTATCTTCTCCTGGTGTCCAACCCGTGACCAAATGCAATATCCACCAGCACAAGCCCAAACAACAGTCTGTCTGAGGCTGAGGGAGAACTTTCATCACTATATACAGATTAAAACAACATCTTCAGAGAATTTCAACATATACAGTATGTTTTACTTTTATTTGAGGTTGTTGGTTCAGAACTCACAAAAGAAGATGCATGAACTATTACCATTTTGTCACTGAGCAAACACTTAACCTCAGGTTAATTAATGTTATTAGAACGTTACATTCAGAAATGTCAGTTTTCAGATGTTCCACTGCCAATTTAAAAAATGTCTTGTTTCTAGAACATCGGCCAATAACATGCTGAAAAAATGTTCTACTATTATTACTGCAAGAATGTTTTCGGATAACTTCTAGGGAACGTGTGTGAGTACGATTTTTAAAATATTACATTGTACATTGTTGATGTTTGCGCCTTTAATTAAACTACCTTACAAAAAAAAATGGACAGGTAATAAAATCCATTATGGCTGGAAAACCGTGGACCCAGGAAGCTGTTATTTAATCAATAATACGTGACTGTGTGATATGAGTTTGTGCACCACAATTCATCTGCTGTTAAGCAACTTTCCGTAAACAACAAACTGATTTTCATCTTTAAAACAAATGAGGTTCCCAAGGACACAGCCTGGAAATACATTAAGATTCCAGTAGCTTACAGTCCAATCTTTGAGCTCAGCGGTTTCACACATAAAGTGTGTGACTTGAGAGACGCAAAAATTATTATTCTGCTCAGCTTATGCAGTCCGCAGGTTTGTGCCAACGTGTTTCCCATTTTCATCTCGTGCATTTTGAAATTTATTTCCAGAAGTTCTTTTTTTGACCTCTGAGAAACGTTGTGCCTCCTTCAGTCTAATGTCTGAGAATAACCGAGCGTGACCCGACTGTTTCCATGTAAATCAGTCATTACAGAAGCTGGAGGAAACTCTTGAAGTGACTGTTCACAGTGTTCCTTGCTACATGGTTGCCAATGTGTTTCAACTGCATTGCTTAGGGGTTGCCAAGCAGCTGCATAGATGTTCTAGTCGTTGCTAGGAAGTTGCTATGGTGTTCAGTAGATTGACAGGTAACATTGTCTGGATAAGTACTGGGTAATTCGAAGAAGTGACAGAGAATTATTAGAAAGTGATATTTAACACATCAAAAATACATAGAGAAAAGGCTGTCGGTCTGTCGGTCTGTCTGTCTGTCTGTCTGTCTACAAAAGAGTGGTTCAATCATTTAAAAGAAATTTTAATTCAATCTGTCAAACTCTATGAAAAGTTTTAACGCTTGTCCACAGTGTTCACAATCATCTGACATGAAGTCATTTGTGAGCTTGGCAGCTTTAAAACGTTGCTCTTGGCAACAATGGAAATAATAGCTCACAGGGAAACTACTAGCATGCCAAATTTGTCTCTTTTTTTATTCTCATCTTCATCCAGAAAGCACCACAGAATGTAGTTTTCAAGTTAAATTGCAATAACCAGCTTAATTTGGAAAGTAAAATGTGGGATTTATAAGAGTGCTGTAGGGACTCTGTTGTTAGTTTCATAGAATATGAGCTTTGCTTATGATTAGACACGAAATAAAACATCTTTACTCTGTAACAGTAATAAACAATATAGCTGCAGGAGAAAACAGAGTTACATTCGTTCATTTACTGTCTAGTAATTGAGGTAAGAAATGTTTCCAGACAACAATTCTTCAACACTTTGAGTTTGAAGCTCTGGTTCTGTCAGTCACTTTCCATCTCCACATTATATCATATTTTAATTCATTTTATAGAAATATAATTTATTTACTCACTTTCATGTCATTTCATCATTTAAATCTGAAAAAATTAAGGAATTACAAAAAGCACATCTGAGGTGAAGCAAAACAATCAAATGTCAAGAACAGAAACGTCAATACTGCTTTAAAATCACTTTAATACATCTTTATAAAAATAACATAAATCATAAATGTGAGCTCACACAAAGAAATACAACACAACAGCGTTCCACAAACATTACAGCTGGTGAAAAACCTGAGAGAGAAACACTGTAAGAAACAGACTGTTTTTTAATGATCTATGATCTTCACTAACTCTGCAGATATTCACTCTTATTCTGTATTCTGTACAGCGCGAGGAAATCATTTATATTTATGCATCCCACAGACACTTTTATCCAAAACAAACTTAGCGTGCATTCAAACTCTATCTGATCAGTACGTTTGTTTCCTAGCAATCCAAGTCACAACCTTTATACAGAGTATATAGACGCTGTAGAGTTTATAAAGTATATGAGGTGAACGAGTGGCTTGTCTGCGCTTACAGAAAACAAACAAAAATGAAATCACATTTAAAAAAGTGTTTTGATGTGCTGAGATTTTAAATCAGAACCGACATGAAAGAAATCTTTGAGTTCTTTAAAGTGCTGAGACAGAAACTCACTTTACCTTCACACACTCTCATCTCATGCTGTTTCGAAACGTGTCTCACCCTCACACTCTTTCATACTGCCACTGCAGGTCACATTCTCTGTAAGTATGAATAAAATATTTGTTCTTTTACCAGCAACTTCCTAGAAGTGGCAGATGTGTGACAGCCTCAACAAAAACAAGCTTTCCGCTGCAGTCTTCCTCAATTCATACATTCGTCTTTCTTTACCTTCATTCTTTTATTTGCATTTTAACAGGTTACTCTGCTGAGCTTTCACAGTTATCTTCTCTTCCAGGTCACGTCACAGGACAAAACAAAAGATGCAGAACGTCTATATGGGATATATGAAATCCTGGTGGCCAGATCTCCTCCTCAACAGAGAAATTTTCCTGCCCTTCACATGTGCTGAGACAGAATGTAAACACAGCGTCTCATGATGTCAATCTCACTTTCCTTTAACCGAAGGGTCAGACGGTCACTGCAGCCACACGTCTCCACTCAGCCCTGTGCGTGTCGCATGGTCGCAGCTCTATAAATACGCATTACAGTCTTGTTTTCCTCCTGGACGTTTAGAGAGGCTGACACAGCAGAGACACTTTAAATGTGCACAGCCATTATGTAGTCACACCGTCCTGAGCTGAACAAGCACAAAGGGGATGTAAGAGAATATAAAACAGAGAAACTAGATCAACGAGACTTTTTGCGTCTATAATCGAGGGAGGCAAACGAGGCAGATTCCCGCTGTGTCATTCAGATGTTGACTGTGTGAACTTTCTTCAGTTCTGTGTCTGATGACTGAATCACACCTCAGATAAGCTGTACAAACATCAAAGCACGTGTGATCAGATCTCCATCAAACCAGTGAGGAGGAAAAGAGGTAGAAGCTAAAAAATATCTTCAGACGGAGTGTGGGGGAACGTTTTTACAACCTTACAATTGTTAGCTGGGGAGTAAGAGACTGTAAAAAAACAAGAGTAAAGCAGAGAGACAGAGAGGATACAGACTAGGAAACGAAACTAGATTTGAATGCTAACGGCAAACACACCTGCAAGTGATCACAGGAAGTTAAAGGTCACTGAAGCGTTTTAGTCGCGCTGTCAGAAACACAGCAGCAGAAACCCACAGCTAACAGAAGAGAGAACACAGAGTTTCAAACACTCATTTCCTCAAGGGATACATTATAAATCTTCTGAAGTCATACAAAAAGATCATCATACACACCACTTATCATTTTATAAACATCTACATCCCTCACAATATATTGCTGTTCCACTGATATAAAGTTACACCAGTTTAGAAAATGAAAAAAAAGGAAAGTATAACAGAATAACATTTTGGGATGAACAAAATCTCTTAATTTGATTAATAAAGATAAACTGATGCATTCTTGTCATTCAGCTGTAACAATGTTTCCTGTGTCGTTGCTGATGGATGGATTTGCATTCACACTGTAAAACACACACATCATTTACTATAGCGCATTAGTTTAAATGAAGCACTGAAGTCTTTACTCATATTTATTCAGGAGATGCGATTTTGCTTCCACAGTTTAGACATTTCCAGAAGTTTCTCTATGAATTTATCTTCTTTGAAGTATTTCAATCACTTCAGCAACTCATCAGTATTTCCTGCATATCTTATAACTACAACTTTTTGTCATCCTTCGAAGTTCACATTTAAATTACATTTATGCATTTGACAGACGTTTTAATCCAAAGCGACTTACAGTTCATTGAAGTTATGAATTTTATCAGGTCGCGTGTTCCTTGAACCCACAACCTTTGCGTTGCTAACGTGATGCGCTACCAGTTGAGCTACAGGAACATTAAGTTCATCAGTTACTAGCATGTGATGAATTTCTATAAAATGACAATCTCTGTTTTCTTTAATTCAATGTGAATTCATATTCCACTCTCAACTGTTGTTAACACTGTGTTCAGTTTGAACTAGTTCAGCTGTGCCTGAACACTCCAAACAGAAACATGAATACATGGTTTCTAGCATGAGATAATTTGTAAAGATTAGCAGGTCGTGTGGCTCTTAAGTTAATGCTGTATATATGTTCATATTGTATGAGTTTCTGTCCAGTCGTTCAGTACTCTGTGCCATGAATAGCATTTAACAGTTAAAACAGTGTTTTACTGAGATACATATGAGATGAAATAGCTAAAGGTTTCTTTTAAAGCTAGAGATCTGATCTTTTAATACTATTACTAACAGCCTCTGAATATTTCAACCCTATATGAGTGAATGCAGCTGACCTTCAAACAAATTATGCCAACAAAATTTGTATTGATGGAAAATTAGACTCAGTTAAGCTGTTAAATGTAAAACTGGATTTCTAGCCACACACACACACACACACACACAGACACACACACACACACACACACTGTGTAAATGTTTTGGCCATAGGCTATAATTCATATTTTACTCTGACTCAGACAGTATAATATCAGTTTCTCTCTGTATAATATATACATGTCTATATCTTTCTCACTTTCTGAAATCTTTTGTGCCGCTTTAATATTAATAACTGCAAAAAAAAACTGTTAATTATAAACATCTCATGTGTGGAGCATTTTAAAAACGTTACAGAATTTAAAAAGTATACATAACATTGCTTAGACCAAGCAATAATGTTAAAAAAAACTTTAAAATGTTATGGAAACGTTCTTACAAACCTAAAATAGTTAGTTAGTTTGCAGTGTAAACATGGCTTCATGGCTTCATCTTAAACAGTGTTAAAGTGTTTGTTATTGTAGTTGTAGTGATCAACACATAATTCAGTTCCACCATTATTTGTGTTGCATTAAATTTCATCATTCCACATCTAACCCTACTAACACAAGTTCTGCAAAATCCAATATTTCTAGATTATAACATGTGATTCGAAGCTCATTCCTAATGGATTCTAGATATGAAACGTGAAGAACAGTGAAAGATCTAGAGACTGGCTGACATGATGAATTATCTCCAGAGACTGATTTGAAGTCAGGACAGAAAATGTGCCTGTAATTTAAAACCTGCTGAACTTTAACACACATGCACACACTATATAACCCTCAGCCCACTGTGACCCAGATACATCACGATGACTGAAACACCCTGGAGAACAAGAGAGAGTGGAGAAAAGGTGTCAGGAGGAGTGGAAGAGTGTCACACCAGAGGAACGGGTGTAAAAAGAGGTGAAAACATGAAAACAAAACACAGACAGAGAGGAACCAAACGTCCGGTCACATGTATGTATGAGACAGCAGAAATATACCAAACATTTGTGAACTCTGACCTTTTAATATAGCAAACAGCTGTCAGAGCATGACATCAGCATTTGATATTATTAAAGTGTGAAATCTTCTGAAATCTGAAAGCTTCTTTAAAATGAGCTTTTAGACAAAATAAACCCACAAATTTATACCATATATTGTGCTCATCACTTAATCCATAACCATCAATAAAGACACGTCCTGTTAACATTAACACTTCCTGGTAACATTAACACTTCCTGTTAACATTAACACTTCCTGTTAACATTAACACTTCCTGTTAACGTTAACACTTCCTGTTAACATCAACACTTCCTGTCAACGTTTTGCTTTCTTCTAAAATTGGCTCCTGTGATAAATGTCTTGTGCTTCTCCTCAATTATAAGTTGCTTTGAATAAAAGAGATTAAAAACTCTTACACAGATCTTCAGTCAGCAACATCTCAATATAAATCCTCATTTTTCCAGCGTTACGTTAGCCGCTTTTATTGAGCTCCAAAGCTTAATGTAAAGATCAGCACATTTTTTACGGAGAGTCATTAAGCAAATTAATAACGACAGGCTCATTTGCATATTCATAAAGGGCCCTAGATCATGCCCTGAGATAAAATAACAAACCCGACGGGTGCAGAAGTGTGCCGGTGACATTTCTCATTGCATGTAAAGCGTAGACTCATGGTTATGTACACACAAGACAGCAAGAATTGTGATTTTTTGCTAATAAACGTGTCTGGTGTGTCCTATTCTTACAGACAGCTGTATTTTATTAGCAGTGTGTCATTCAAGAAATCTCCTCCTTACTCAAGATAAGATTAAAGATTATATTTAATAACCCGTCTCATTTCACTCTGGTGGGACAATTATCGGAGAAAATCTGAGCCAGGATCAGAAATGAAGGAATTGGGGCCCATCTCACTATTTTCCTGGAAGAACCTGTAGAAGATTCTCATTGACAAAATCTGTACTCATATATTTATGTGTACATTTGGCATTTAGCACAATGTTTTTGTTACTTAATAGAAATGTTAGGGAAACATTCGTACAACCTGCAATTGTTAGCTGGGTAGTTGTTTCATAAACCCAGAACATGTTTTTGTCAAGTGGTGTTTATTTAAGGAAACGGTTTATTACAGGACTCAACTGTAATCGCTCATGTTTAGCCCTAAATAGATTTTTACAACAGCACAAGTTTCCTCCTGGGACTGTAACATCCACGTCCTCGCGAGGAGCAAATCTTTATGAAAATCCTGGTTTCTTTGAAAAATAAGAATCCGTATTTGATTTGAAACCATGATAAATAAATAAATACATAACAAAACAGCACAACCCATCTCAACAGCCTCACAAATAAATAAATAGAATCATAAATAACATTCAAAAAATATCTTTGGCCAAAACAGGCCCACGTAGATGTTTCCTCCTCAGTTTTCACTGTAGCTCAGGATGCAGGTCTCTGCTGGCTTCTGTTAGCAACACCGACATCCTCTCAGAGACAAAACAAAGCTAAACTATAAACAGAGGAATAATAAAACATTGAGGCACTTTTTAGGGATGTTTGGAAAATTTTGCATTTGTTTTTTCTTCAAAAAGCAAAGCTGAATAAATAGGACCAAAAACCTCCAACAGTTTTCAGATAATACAAAAGCTGTTTTAAATCTGGCTTCTTTTGTCCTCTGTTGTTTCTAGTCTGAAATCAAGGCAAATGAAAATAAAAAAGGTAAAAAAGAACTACAAAATAACATTAATAATAACAAAAAACTACAACTGGTCAGCAGATGTCAAAGTTAAATACAAACACACATCTACTTTCATTCCAAAGCTGATGTAAAAAAGACAAAACATCAGTGTTTGTTTTCAGTGGCTGTGGATGTCACGTCTGATTGGCTCTCTGATCGTTCTCTGAATATCCCCGCGAGGGTTTTAAAACGAGGCCCCCAATCGCTGAGGTACCCAAAGTCTTCCTCAGGTTGTCCTTTCACAGATTGTATAGAGCTCAAGCTCTCGGCCACAGAGCCTTCGCCCTCGTAAGCGTACGTGGCCAGCGAGTCGTACGGTGGGGCGGAAGAGTCGTCATCGTGTTCCTGTAGCCGCTGACTGATGAAGTTGCTGATGTCAGTGCTGCTCTGCGAGGCTATTGGCTGCCGTGGTCCCAAACCCAATTCTGGCTTAACGTCTCTACGGAACAGGTTGTCCTTGATGACTTTGGGGTTGCGAAGGGTTCCCATGTCGAAGGCGTGCGTGTCCTCCTCACCTCCTCCCTCGTCATCATAATGGATGACGTTGTCCCGGACGTCCTCGTTAGACGTCATCAGAGTCTCTTTCTTCTTCTGCCGTCGCACCCCAACGTACAGCATCACCATCACTGCAGGACACAGACACAATGTTCATTTAACATCTACAAAACGTTCCCACAACTGTCAAAATAACATTCATCAAAACAAACGTTGATGGAATGTTCTTACAATCCAGAATTGTTATTGGGGAAGTTGAGTTAAAAGAAGCGTCTGACTACAGTCTGCTGAAAACACTGTTCAAACACAACCTCTCATTTGTCTGTGTTTTGTGTGATTGACATGCAGCTTTCAGACTGAAAGCCTCTTTCTGATGGACCCATCATTACAATGACACGACCCATTTCTCTCTTTCTGATTCTCTTTTCATTATCTGACCAAAGACCCTGAACCCTGTGCTGAGAGAGAGAGAGAGAGAGAGAGAGAGAGAGAGAGAGAGAGAGAGAGAGACTTTATAATGTACTGTAACACACAGCTGCAGTGTGTTTGTCAGGAATACAGGAAGTGCTTTCTAAGCACGCTGGTTAACTGCTTAACACCTGCACTGTGTTTATTAGTAAACTGCACAATGCTGTAGAAACATTTACATTTACAAACAGCTCTGTGGTGTATTTAACAGCATCTGTGAGACATCAGCGCCGCCATGTGACAATCATTTGAACTGCACTCACTCGCCCAAATACTTCAAACTATACATTTTAAATGATTTAATTGAAACATTAGGGAAACATTGTTACAATCTTAAATGGTTAGTTGGTTATATGGTCTCACAGCAAACAGATTTAAAGCCCCAAACTCAAATTTTGATTTTAATTCACATCATGTAATTGCAACAGATTGATTTACACATGAATCAATAAGCTGAGGTGTCAGTAGATGGTTCTTCTCAGACCAAATGAGGGCTTTCAAAGGTCTGGAAGACACACAAGATTTTCTGAGGAACCTGCAGTCCACTGAGATCTGCATCTGAAGTTCATTACAGACAGATGAGAGCAAACCTCATTTTGGTAAGTATTCTCTTACTTAATGACCAGCCAGCCCACACAAATTACCATGGAAACGAGGCCATAAAAGTCTCTACCTCACCCCTCATCTCTACTCCTCACACGTGAATGAGCTCCAGAGATTTCTCATGCAGACCGCATTCTGATGTTAATAACAATCAGAGATTTCTCATGCAGACCGCATTCTGATGTTAATAACAATCAGAGATTTCTCATGCAGACCGCATTCTGATGTTAATAACAATCAGAGATTTAGGGCTTTTATTGTGGTGTTGATGGACAAAGACATCATTTATTTAAACTTGCACTCGTTTGCTTTATGAAATCATTCTGCCTCTACTGGTCTAAACCAGCTAATTCAATTACATTTAATTTACAGGTGTTTTAATTAAACCACCCCACAGAGTTTTAGATTAATCCATGAATCACACGTCTACACTCCTAAAAAAAGTGCTAAAAGCGTTTTCAAGTTTAAATCATAAAATGACTCATTTACTCTTTATTATCACTGCACATTATTCCAAAGAAAAACAAACATTCCTGTTATATTTTATCACAAACCTCTACCACACCGCCTCTAAAGTGACATCACAAATCCTTCATCAACCCCTTCCGTCCAATCATCTGTCTGTATTCTGACAGACAGACATACATTGGCAGTGTTTCAACTCTCTGTGAAGCATGCATGCTTGCTTACCCAGCAGTATGATGATGCACACTAGAATAGCGATCAAGGCTCCAGTACTGAGACCCACCGGGAGGAAAAGAGCTTCAGCGTTGCAGGTTAATAAGGATCCAGCGGAGGTGCAGCCGCAGACGTGGATGGTGAGGGTGCCGGTGCTGCTCATCGTCTGAAGACCTCCATCTTCAATCACCACTGGAAGCTGGAAGATCTCCTGAGAACGTCTCTTGAAGCCGCTTCGCAAGCTCACCACTCCGGCTGTGTTATCTGGACAGAGAGAAAGAAGGAGGAATTGAAGAGTCTGTTTTAAACATCTCCAGCTGCAGGAACAGAGTTATTGACTCAATCTCACTCCCAAAGTCTCTGATGGTGAAGTTCTTGGTCTTCACTCCCTCTTGAGGAGATCGGAAGGAAAATCGTTGTCCAGCTTGAGGAAGGTCGTGATCTTTCGCTGTGATAATGTGAATCACCTACACGACAGATTCAATCCAAACATTATTGACTTTAAGAATCAAATCTAAATCATTCTGACAGTTCATGTGACCGTTGCTTAAAAGGTTTCTTACAAACTCCAAAACAGCCATTATGGAAACGTTCTTACAACCTAAAACACAATAATACTTTAATGGGTGCTTGTGTGTTTTTCTCAATCAGCACAATGAATCTCGTCACACACGCAGTGATTATGAAACGCTGCACTAAAATGACACACATCAGTCTTCTGCGGTTCACAGACTTCTGCTCGCCGGCACCTGCTGTACGGCACCACAGGTGCATGCTGGGTAAGACGATTAGCACAGCGCTAATGCATCACTTACCCACACATGTGCTTCCTGTCCAATGTATCAATCAAACCGCACAGTTCTGCCAGAGGTAAAACCATTTACACTCTAAATTTTGGGTCAAGTGGATGTTTTTAGGATTTTTTAATGCAACAGTTTTTTGATAAATAAGTTGCATGGTTACTGTGGGGAAAACGTGGGTGTAAAACACTGGCAGATATTGTACCTGCTTCATCATAGGATTGGAAAATACACACACACACACACACACACACATACCTGTCCAGCTTTGGTGGTCTCACATACGAAGGTCTCTTGGGGAATGGCCAGTTCTGGAGGAAACTCATTAATGTCCAGCACATGAACTGTGACGCCCACTTTACTGGTCAGCACTGGATTATCTGCACACATCACACAAACATCAGCCTGTAAGATCAACACCATCCCCTCACTATTTACAACCTTTACAATCTTCAGTTCTGAATTCCCCACAGCTACAGTCATCAGTAGTTTATCACATCAGTTCTCAGTAGGACGTTTCTGTGGAGGCCATGAGTGGGAAACTCACGTTTTAATTAAATGCCAAAAGTCTTCGTTGTCGCTCAAAGCCAGAGAAACTGTGCTCACTTTTAGATACAGTTTATTACTTAAGCTACTGACACAATTAAAGGCTGAAGTAAGACTATATGAAGTAAATATAGCTGAAAAAGTTTATCTTCTGTGGAATTATGCGCCGTAAAATCTTCGTCCAATCATTGCATTCAGTCTGAATGCAGTGATAGGATGTCTTACTCGCCTGTCAAACTGTGTATGTGTTCATGTGCATTAGAGGAGGCGTGGCTTTGGAGACAGTCTGAAGGGAGGGCGGGATCTTGAGCTTTTGAAGCTAGCTTGCTATTTGTTGCTATTTGCTGTGTGTGTGATAGGCAGGTAAAGCTTCAGTATTGAAACCTTACACTGAACAGATACACAGTTTTCTCCACTAGATGGCGCACTGGTATAAGAGAAGCAGCTTAAAGAACTGCCACTTAAGGTGACAAAAATGCCCCAGATATTTTCATGCTTCATTCTTTTAGTCTGGTGCCCCACCCATCAAACAAGTTTAGGTTGAATGTTGTTGAATGTTTCCCTAATGTTTCCATAAGTAAAAAAAAGTTAAAAATGTTATTTTGAATGTTCTAGAAAAACATTCAATGTTAGATGCTGTATTAACTTTGTTGCTTGATTGTATGAATGTTATTTAAACATTTGTTTTGATTTTGTAATTTTTAAAACATTCCAATAACAACTTTAGAATAACATTTTTGATATATAACGTTAAAACATTCTACTAACGTTACTGCAAGAATGTTTTTGATCATTTTGACACTTTTATATTATTAGCAAACGTTCTGGGAAGAGCTGATTGTGTTGTAACTAGCGTCTCAGTGGGTTTATGTAAATCCAGTGATACATGTGTTTCTGAGCTCATGGAAACTAAAGTTCATCTGTGCAACAAGCAAAGACTGTCGTGAAGCTGTGCTGACTCACACCCGCCTCAGCAATTTCTCATTTAATATCACATCTGGAAATCCACCTGACGTGACATGAACACACGAGAGAGCAGAAAAACACAGCGAGACAGACCAGCCTGTGATGATGTTAAACTGGTGTTTCCTGTTGCTCATAATCGCTGTTTGTGAGAGATTTCAAAGCCGTTAGGGATGTTTTACATGAATGTATACAGCTAGTGAGGGTGTAACACACTTACACATTGTAAGACTGCAAATATGGCTTGTTAATTTTATACGTTTGGTAGTTATGTCATTAACACGTCTACATGCTCAAAGTGGCCTAAAAAGTTTCATCTAACTAACTTTCAGAGATGTGCAAAAGTAACCATTCTTAAAATGCACTAGTCTGTGGGTTACCTAAGTGACTAGTTGAGAATAGTCCAACATGACATCCAGGTATGAGTTATGAGTTCATACACATTTCTCATAATGTTGAACAGCATGTAAAACATATTAATGAAACTTCTGACACATTCAAACAATTCCCACAGACACACTGAAGTGAAGTTTAACATCTCTCACTCGAAATTAGTTTTAGAAATTGTTACCACGGCAATAACAGCTCAACTTTTAATGCAACAACAAGCAAAGTGGATGTTTTGAATGTGTTATTTGTCACTGAATTCACAGCTATACTTACTAACTTTAGTGGCCACGACAGAAACGTTGTGCTGGGCTATACTCTCCCTGTCCAGAAGCTCACTGGTTGAGATGGTTCCCCGGACAGGATCAATGTGGAAAAAACTGTCCAAGTCACTTTTCCAGTCAATGGAATACCTAAAGAACAGATAAAAAACAATATAGTGTTAGAGCTGAAATTCACAGCATTTGTCTCTTTACTGCCACCTCTGTTTAAAACATAAAATTGCAGGTTACTCACTGAGTTATTTTCTTAACATGGATGACAAGTTTTTAAACTTTTAAACAATTGAACGTTAGCCAACATTTTGAGAACGTTCCCTGTTAGGTGCATATAAACCAACACATTCTGAATTCATCATGTGTTGTTTGAACAAAGAATAGTTTTAAAACAGGGAATTAGAAAAGACTGAAACTGAGTCCTGGGCTGGTGTGAGAGAGAGGCTGAAATTTTCTGCCATTGATCATCATAAATTAAAAAAAACTTTATTCTGCTTTTTAAGGCCAAATGCAGATCAAACGCAATTAGCAGGCAGATCACGCAGCTCATTTTAATATTTAAAAGATGTTCATTATACAATCTTCATTTTTCATTTGATGTTGCTCAGTCGAGTTTTTGCTACAGAGTTCAAATCAATGTGGTGCAAATTTGTGTTTTTCTCAGAGCAAGAGTCACAGAAATGTTTGCTCATTTCCAATTAGCTGATCGTTAACCTAATTTATTTCAGCAAAGCCTTTTCATAATATTTTTCTTTACAGCAAATCCGGTTGCCGCAGGAAAAAAGCTTCAAACAGAATTTCAATATGTTGCTTCATTAATCTTTACAACAAGATTACAAAGCAAACACAATGATGAAGACATGATTTGTTGTGGGACAGATTGTGTTCACTTGACAGACTCGTCTATGCAGTGAGATGAGCCAGAACGTCACATTTAACTTGTTTCAGCAAACAACAAAACCACAAACCATATGAAATCCATACACGCTGCCTACCTTTAAGAACAGCCTTTGTATTTAAAGTGTGGCTATGCTTTCTACATAGGCAGCTCACTAGGCTTTGGAACAGAGCCGTTGTGATAAACAGAAAGCTGCAATCTGAGTGGGTCAGTAGATTTTTCTACGGCTTTTTTTGAGTGATTCACAAAATTATTTACTTAGTTTTTAAACTTTAGCTTTCTTGAAAAACTTCATTCAGAGGAATTTACTTCTCTCTTAAGTCCATCTATTTCTGATCTCTCTGAAGTTATTTTCTCGACCCCTGTAGCTTGGAGAAAATTAAAAAGCGTTGAGGGAACCTGCAGGAAGTTTCAGTTTACGGTGCTACCAAAGAGCACAACATCTGTTTGGCCTCCTGCACTCGTTCCTCTGGCCACATGTGTTAGTCACAGCTCTCCTCTCTTTCCTCACACAGAAACTCATCTGGGATTATTGTTTGAGATGCACATCCACACTGAACAATGTCAATGTTACAACCTTTCTAAATAATTCATCAATGAAGGCAAAAGGGCAGCGCTGGACTTTCACACATACAAATGTTTTCTTTCTCCATGTTGCTCTTATTTTGTTACTGTATGAATATTTCATTCAGTTTAAGTTTGTGATGTATGAGGTTCTCGGGCAGCGCTGGGACCTCACAGTGGTCCATCAATTCTTCCTGTGAAACTTTAAAAGCTATTTTAAAACTCTGTGTATTTTTAACACGCTACTGCTTTCACTTCACTGAATAAAGTTATTGTTAAGTGTCTGTCTATCTAACTATTTTAGGTTGTAAGTACCTGACCAGACTGTTTCCCGCGTCGAGATCTTGTGCGGTCACGGCTCCTATAATGGTGCCCTGTGGTGTGTCCTCATAAACATCCATCGTGTAGGAGGGTTTGCTAAAGACAGGAGGCTCATCCACATCCAGAACATTTATTTTCACTGTGGCTGTGTCTTTAAACGGGCCAAAACTGTGGAACCGCGCATCCAGGTGAGCATTTGAAGCCTCCACTTTAAATGTATAAGCTTTCTTTGTCTCATAGTCCAGCGGCTAGAGAAATAAAAGAGAAGACAGTGTTTATCTGTTTAAGATAGAGGGTAAAAGAGTCCAAGATCAGATATCTAAACAGTTTCCATCATAAGCAGTTTAGTTATTATCTCCAGATGAAAACAAACATGTCTTTTGTCACTCTGTTATTAGTTGCCCCTAATTCCCCTAGGATGCATCCCTAATTCTAATAAGAACATTCGGTTTTTGTCATTCTGTGTTGACTATTTCATGTGGTTACTTTCCATTTAGCTCCTCTCAGGAATGTTTAGTGACACTCTCATTGAATTATGGCTGGAGCTTCAGTTTGCACTGCAAGAGAAAGACTTGCACAGAAACTGTGATTTAATTTTCTTTCACGACGTAACATTTTCATTTACTGCCCCCAGAGTCTGTTTTCAAGGTCATTTAAGCTTGTAAACAACTCGGCCGCATTCATTTGCTATAAGTGAGGACTCTGAAAGCCAGTTTGGCTTCATTTGACCTGAACATGTAATAAAAAAGTATGTAAATGAACGTGCAGTTTTACATTTCAAACAGAGATGGTGACAGAGAGGTGAAAGTTATGAATTTGCTTTTTTAATCACTTTAGATTAAATTAGATGTTTTAATGAATAGTAGAAATGTTTATACCATCTATCATCTATCTTTGGCATGGATTGTTTTGTCTGCCACACACAGTTTCTTATTTTTCCAGCAGGACAAACTGGCTGTATGCTGTGTGGCTTTATGTATTTGTAACAGATGCCTTTGGTGGGAGAATGTTGTCGGGCTGACGGCTTGTGGGAGTGTTAATCAACACAAAGACCTAAAGCCTCAGGAAAGCGAGTGGCTCAGGCCGTTCACGCATGTGTGTGTACGTAAGGAAATTCTCATTTTCCTCTGCGTGTGAACACACACGTCAACGGCAGCAGAACAAAGAGGCTTAAATTCAGCACGTCATGCTGGTGACTCTTTTGATATGGTAATGTTCTCTCTCCCTGCACCGGTGTGAGTGCCAGCAGAGAAATGGAGGCGACCGCGTGCCAGCCGTCACTGCCAGTGCTGGGAATTGAATAATTGTGCACCTGATCCAGTAACAAGCAGCATCCGGTGTAGGTGAGAGCGAAAGCCAGTGTAAATATATCAGACCATATTAGCACTAACCCAGCACTAACCCAGCTAACAGGGAACGTTCTCTGTACGTTGGCTAATATTCTCTACAAGTTCTCTCAGTTATCAAAAATGTTCTTGCAGTAAAAAGTAGAACTTTTTAACATTATATAAAGCATACATCAAAAGTGCAAACGTTCAATTTTTTGTGGGACGTTTTAAAGACGTTACAAAATGTTAAAAAAGTTTGAAGAACATTCACAATATCATTTTTGTTACTTAATGGAAATGTTAGGGAAACGTTCTTACAAACTAAAAACTGTTAGCTGGGAACAGTTAGGAGGATTTTTTTAATGTAACTTCGACTCCTCAGGAGAATTTTCTCTGAACGAGATGTGAGAGTTTTTTTTATGTAAAATATTTTTATTCATATCACCGTTTGAATTTTTGTGTTTATTCTTAGCAGCCAATAGCAGCTCCAGACATTTTGCCCGCACAGTTAACACTGAATTTTTCCATGTAAAAAGATCTTAGTGAAATCAATGGCTATTATTAAAGTCAGCCCTATAATCCCTCTCAGCATGATATCAACACACCCGCTCATTAACATGCAGAACCTGTTAGCCTCACCCTAAGAAAGAAAGAGTTTACTGAGGTGTTTCCTAAATAAAGAGTTTCATCTGCAGCTGCCTCACAGACACTGGAAACAGAATAATATCTTTTTAATAGCTGGATGTGTTTGTGTTGGGAAGAGTTTTGCCGAGTGCAGTTTAGCTTTGTCATCCAGTTTACTTTCACTTTTGCGACTGAGGGTATGAAAACAGGGATTAGAAAAGAAGAAAGAGCTCATGGAACGTGTTTGAAGAATTATTTCCTGTGGAAATCCAAAATGTGGTGGAGACTTCCTGTGGCTCTGCTACCTGCACATATTATATATCAAACACAAACACCAGCTACCTGCATGTCCCCATTATATTTGTCCTAAAAGCAGAGTGAGTTTTTCACAAACATAAAAGCTGAAAATGAAACAACATGACCCAATTATATATATTGCAAGTGCTGAACTATTGGCTTTGGATTGTACCAATACCTGACATCTCTTCTCATTTCATCAGTATTCATGAATGCATTGTTGGATATTATTAGGTTGCATTACTGAAAACTGTTGTGGTTCCACTAACAACGTTTTAATTAAAAACTGCAGGAGCTTCATTTGACTTTGACATAAACAGGTGAAGCTGTGATTGAATGTTTTAAAGAGAGATGGCGACAGAGAGGGTTGCATGTTCAGTGTTTTATTAAACAGTGTTTTTGACATTATGAAGCTTCACCTGCAGGCGGCACCGCTCACACCTGCGCTGAAGAAAAGCCCATTAACACGCGCACATGCACGCGTGTTTCCTGAAGACCCCCATTCATCAGATGATCTCAGATCAGGTGAAGCTGTCATTGCTTTATATCACATCAAACAGCACATTCATGAGACTTACATTATTACAGTTTAAAATCGCTTCTTAAATTTCTGTGACACAGTCGATGATTGTTGTAAATCAGCTTTTCAATAAAGTTTATTCATATATACAGTAATACGTCATTGTCACGCGACGTTTCATTCAAAAAGTGTAGTTTAATAATAAAAAAAAAGTCTGATAGAAAGTCTAATGTAATCAAATGTATTTCACATCCAGAAATGTGTAAATCTTTAACTGATGGAGCTGTAATGTTGTGATTTAGAGGGAAGTAATAGCAGATAAACTAGATTTAAATATGTAGATTTAAATATGTTAAATATATTGTTTATATATTTATAAATATGTTGATGTGTCATTTTGCTTTGTGTTGTAGCAAATGCTCTTGTGTTGCGTTTCCAGCCTTTGCTTCTGTTTGTTTGTTTAAGGAAACTGTTTGATAACAATGAGGATCATTTGCATTGTGTTGTGAGATCAGACTTGTCTCAGAGTAAAAGAATAATTGCTTTTGTTTACTAATGGGAGAAACGTGCATCATATATTAGTGATACACACACACACACACACACACACACACACACACACACACACCTGTTGGTTGCTTATGAACAGGTCTGAAGACACTTTGTGTTTGTTGACATGCATTATGATTCTGCAGTATGGCATAAATCATTATAAAGGGTCACAATACAGTTATTTTTGCAGGATATGCTAATATGAAAATAGTGTGGAAAGTGCTTATGTCTATTTTTAGATGAATTATTAGTTTAGTCTGAGTTCTGATTTATACATTAGTGTGAATTAATACTGTTATAAATAGATTCAAAGCTTTATTTTTCACATACACAGTTTTATAAGCATAAAACAACCTGTAGTAAAAGAAAAAAAAAGTAAAAAGTACTAAATGTAGTTTTTAATTTATTTATTTAGAACATGTTTTGGTTTGAAAGAAACTAAAAGTTATGAATGAATAAATGAATATAAATCATATTTTATGTCATTCTGAAGTTAAAAAACTTCAGGCAGTGAAAGATTATAAACATGATGGCTGTAGTTCTGTTTAAAGCTGCTGTATGTGCTGCTCATGCAACACACTGACTGTCATCTGCTTTCAGTCTCTGTTGTGATTCATCAGGTGTGAAGTGTGTCTGTTGTCTGTCAGTGATTGTTTTGTGTAACTGAAGATTCACAGTCTCAATATAGATGTGACATGAATCTTCCAGCTGTTTTAAAATCTCTTGCTTCTTCACTGTTGTTTGATGACATTTTCTGAGCTCCGCTCCTCTGTTTTATTTACTTCTCTTGCCATGTTTTTTTTAGCAACGTGTTGACAAAGAGAATTTCAAATCGCTATGAAAGCATTTATAGCTTCAGCAGTTTAATAAGAGCCGTGTGGGTGTGTGTATCAAGATTTTATGTGACTCTTTAAAATCGTGAAGCTTTATTCCTGGAGGTAACCGCTAGTCATCTTTGCTTTTCGGAAAAAATGGCCAGGCAGCTAAAATCAAATCATGATGTTGTTTTATTTATTGCTGCGGTGTTTTGTTGTACAAACTGATGAATTAATGTTTTCTATAAGAAACCAGACAGTATGTCGACCGTGTTGTGTTTCCGGTCTGTTGCTGATCTGTTTCAAAAAGCTTAAACAACAAAAGTCAAAATCTTCCCTGATTGCAGCTGGTATTAATCCATTCATGCACTTGATCTTATCGTGGTCCCGAGTCTCACAGCACTGAACATTCTCTGAGCTTCCCTCATTTAACGCTTGATTTAAATGATCAGCTCATTAGCACAGATGAACTGAGCGTGTCAGATAAGAGACGCATTAAATGTGCAGTTCTGTGGGTCCCCGGGAACAGGATTAAGAAGCAGTGATCCAATCAGAAGTGGGCCGAGCTAAATTTAGCTGTCATTTGAATGAACACTTGCTCGTATACTCAGAATACTAGTGGAGAAAAAAAGTGTAATACAAAAAATGTTAACTTAATAGCTAAATAAATGCTAAAGTCATTTTATTTTTGATAAGTCATTTTTATGTATGTGTGTTATTTGTAGAGATGGTAAATGGACTCTTACCTTTCTCAGCATGATTATTCCCTCCTGATTGTGTTTGTTGGTGGAGATGTCAAACATGGCTCCTCCATCTCCAGGAACGATGTTATATTCCACCTCTGCGTTCTTTCCTACGTCCAGGTCATGAGCTTTGATTTGACCCACCGCAGAACCGACCACTGACGCCTCCGGTACTCGCAGGTGGAATATACCTGAAACATCCAAACAATGTTTTTATTTGTGTTTTTTAACCACATGTGTAGACCAGTGTTAGAGAAGATACATTAAACTTTAGCTTGTCAAGATGCAAGATGCATTAGTGCAATGCACCAAAAATCAAACGGAGAAAAAAGGAGAGGTAGAGGTAGAGAGAGGTAGAGGTAGAGGTAGAGAGAGGTAGAGAGAGAGGTAGAGAGAGAGGTAGAGAGGTAGCGAGAGAGGTAGCGAGAGAGGTAGCGAGAGAGGTAGCGAGAGAGGTAGAGAGAGGTAGTGAGAGGTAGAGAGAGGTAGAGAGATAGAGAGGTAGAGAGAGAGAGAGATAGAGAGGGCTCAGAAAGTAACATCATCACTGCATCTTCTCTGAGACATTCTGGTAGAAATCTGCTTCTCTCTCTGTGTGTTGCTAATATTTACTCTTGCAGAGAATCAGGGCTCAGAAATGAAGCTCAACACACTGTGTGAAAGTGGAGAAGGAGGCAGTATCTGCTCGGCCTTATTCCAGCAGAGAAATAAACTTGCCAAGAAATTCTACAGTTATTTAAATGCATAAAATTGTTGCTGTTAGGTGAAGATTTTGAAAAAGTGTGTGAGTGTGTAGTTCAGTAAGTCTGTGCAGAAGTTTAAATCATACAGAATTATTTTTTGGGGAATGTTTTTCTGTGATAGTTTGGTTTAGGGGTGGAGTTAGTATAAGGGACAGTATAAAAACATTACATCTGTGCATCAAACATAAAACCCCACGTGTGAGACATACAGTGTCTTACTTTTGGAGAATCTGGGTGGGTTGTCGTTGACATCACTCAGGGTGATGTTGATGGTGGTGGTCCCTGCCAGACCCCCCAGCTGGCCACCCATGTCTTTGGCCTGAATGAGAACTTGATAAAGTTCCTTCACTTCTCGATCCATGTTGGGTAAAGCCGTCCTGATCACTCCTACACGAAAACATCACATCCACACACAGCCCGAGAGAGAGAGAGCGACAACACAAGGCTTTAGTAAATCTTGAGCAAATATTCATTTATCTAGGAAATGTTTCTTTAATCAGTGCGTTTCTGACTCGATTGCTTGATTATTCTTGATTCCGTTACGTGTTTTACCTCCTGCCTTTGTTTCTCATTGTGTTGGAAAATGTTTTGCTATGACCTTA